>JAXQQM020063035.1:0-54765 GCA_034641835.2 Pinus albicaulis
TTGTGATTTGATTATGATTAGTGCCACTGGAGTACTTAACTATTTTTTATGTAATTATGCAGTCCCATCAGTTACTGAATGTAATAAATCAATGTAAGAGTCCTAATAGGTCTCTAAGTCATAAATTCAGTAGGTGTCATTATAATTACCATGTATTTGTCTTTTTAGTTAGATTAGGTGTCAAGAGAAGGATTCGAAGTTCCAGCTTGAAGGTAGATCCAATGTAAAGGTATTGAAGCCTATTAATAGGCAGAATATCGAATGATAGAGGGGTTGGAAGTTGTGATTCTAGACTACTACAATTGTAATATTTTGTTGATCAGTAATATATAGTGGCTATGAGTTTTCTTCTTTCACCTGAGATGCATATGGTGTTTTTATGAGTATTGTCCTATGTATTTTGCTATTTTTATTTTATTATATTAAAGTTTAATTACCCAGAATTCATGTACACCATGCTCTGACTTCCTTTAAGCATTAAGTTACTATATAACTGTGTGCCTTTTCCTTTTCAGCAAAACATCTACATGCCTAAACTTCCACAAGGAGAACCATGTCACTGAGTTTCTTAGCACTAACTCCATAAGCCCAATGGTAGTAAACCCTATACATTTTTCAGCTGCTTACAAACACATTCAAGACATTATTTTAGAGTTACCCATCTACTTTCAATTTATTCATTGAATATCCTTTATCCTTTTGAGAGAGCCCTCTCATACTGGAAAGGCTAATTTATAGTTGCAAGTGGTTTTAAATAGTTACTCCAGGTTTAACATTGAAGCAACCCAACAGGACTTAATTTGGTGATAACGGATCACAAGAGCACATATGGATGTTGCTTCACACTTGGTTCTGCTTCGATATCTTGGATGAGCAGGAAGAAGAAGTTGGTGGCTTTGAGCACCGATGAGGCCAATTACATTGCAGTGAGTATGTCTTGTTAAGAAGCCATTTGGTTTCAAAAGCTCTTTAGTGAGCTACTTAGGCATGTGATAGATACCATCGTTATCCTTTGTGATAACCAGAGTGGGATTCGTTTGTCAGAGAATCTCGTGTTCCACGACTGATCCAAGTATATTGATATCAGGTACCATTTTATCTGGGATATGATACAGCAAGGCGTCGTAAGGCTCGTTCATATAGGAACTGATGTGCATGTCGCAGATATTCTCACTAAGCCCTTGGTGAAGGTCAAGTTCCTAAAATTATATGAGAATATTGGAATCGTGGAATGACCCTATTCTGAGGGTCTTGTTGGACGATGACCTCTGGGAGCTGCAGGGGGCTTTGGGGATAGCTTCTTGGAGCTATAAGCAACCATGGGGCTAGGCTTGCCGAACCTTGTTGGTGTGCTTCTACCCCACCGTGATGATATTCATTTGGTTCACCTCTCTTTGATTTGTGCCTCGTATGCATCCTACCCATGGAGTTTCAAACTTATGGGAAGTACCTCTCATCTTGGCTAATGAGGTGGGAAATGTGGATAGAGACTGATAACAAGACTGACGGATGCATCAAAGATTTTCGTACTCTCTATGTCTAGTATGGCACATGTCCAACCACTTGATCTAGGATCAAGTCTAGTGAGGTTTTGAGCCTCCAACTGAATTCGGGTCAGTTAAACTAATTTCGGGTTAGTACATGACTCTTTTGAGTCCAAGTGAGGTTTTGGACCTCCAACTGAATTCGGGTTAGTATGACACTCCTTTGAGTCATGTTTTATCTTAAGAAACAATCCCTTGGTTGTGGTAAGGAATCAATGCTCAAAACATATATATATATATATATATATATCTGTGTGTGTGTGTGTCTGTGTGTGTGTGTCTGTGTGTGTGTCACAGAAATATTATATGAAATGGTCTCTACTTAATCACCTTCATAAATTAATTATTAAAACCCTCAAGAATCTGATGCAATAAATGCTTCTCAATTCCATTATCCGCTAATATTAATTGGAGTGATCAGAAGAACATGAAGGAAGCCCAAACTGATATGTTGATAATCAGAATCTATCACTTTAAACTTCAGAAGAATTTTATGAAAGTGGAATAGTTAAAATGAAAGAGCGCCCATTAAGGATATTTAACTCTTATTCACATATGTAAAAAGAGACTCACAGCTACATTACTTCATTTTATTTATAGAAGGAAAAATACAGAATCGAAACTGGGAAACATATCAATAACAATAGATGCAGGAATCTTGATCTTCATTCATTAATCATCAGAAAATTGAGTACAAAATTATAGTAGTCCAAAGGTCCAAAACTCGAAACCTTTTCCTTTCTTCTCTTTCTCTTTAAATACAAATGTAAAGAAATTTGTAACTGCTCAAACTACTCCTAACTGCTCAAACTACTTGAAACTTCTTAAACTACCCATTACATATCATCAAAATGTCTCATTACAATTGAATTATCTTAATAGAGATAAAATAAAACTTAAACTCTAATCTATTTGCTGAATATGAATTGGTCCCATTGCTGCTACATTCTCCTAATTCGCTGACTTGTCTTTCTTTAAAGATGTGGGATCATTGGGTAGAACAGCCATCCAAGCTCTGCATTTCTTCCACACTTCAATTTTTGTCTTAGGGGAATTAATCAGCTTGTAGTACTCCAACCTAAAGGCAGTGATCATGTTGAATTTTGGTCTCTCTGTAAATAAGGTCTTCACCATCCATAATAGTTGAAAATGCCTCTGAAGAAAGTTAATAACTGTTGCTCCTTTTAGGATCTGAGTCTTCTCATGATTGTTTTCCACCTTAATTTTTTCCAATACCAATAGTGGTTCGTAGGAATCCCATGATAAAATACTGCCTTAAAGGTCCTAGCATGGTGACAATCCTGCCCTGGCTCTTCTATCATACAGATTGTCAAACTTGTTCACTGCTTCCTTAATCTCTGTCAACTTATTCTTAGTGGTCTTCCTGCAACTATTTTTAACAATCAACTTGTTAATCTCTACAACATATAGGATCCTATCTTTAATCTCATTTTCCTCTAACTCTTGATTAGTCTTAGAATCAATGAAATCAATAAATTTATTTTCCCATATGGTCCTATTAATAGTCTTCTGCCTGTCTGCCATAACCTACTCCTCAAAATCTCTAACAATGCTTTTCTCTTCTCATACAATAGTCAAAGATCCCCAAGTTGCTTTCATTTCTTCAATGATTTCATTCCAGATGATATCTTTATCCTGTATCAAAGTTATATTTCCCTTCAATTTATCCTTTAGACTCTTGATTTCAGCATCAGCTGTTTGGAAATCTGTCATGTATTGATTAATTTCCCCATCCTTGGCTTGCATTTTTTTATTACTATCTCCAGATAATTTTGTGCCTTTTTGAGATATTTCTCTCCCAATTTCAGTTCAATATTTAATTGAGATAACTGTGTTGCTGGATCATCATTTCCAGATGGAAAAATGATGGTACAGGAATGGGAATCAATCTGGTTTTTCAGTGTCAGCATAGTTTTATTCAATTTAGAAATTTCTTCTTCTTTTTGTAAGAGTTATTGAAGAAGGCTTTCTTTCTCACTTTCCACTTCTGCCACCTCTGCTGCCATAGAATGCTCCCCTGTATGTAACTTCAACTTTTTCCTCAACACAGAAATCTCTGATTCTGCACTTTGTAGCAATTTCTACACAGCAGACCTGTCATTTGGATCAACTCCAATCTTTACAATTATCTTCTTGAGTTCTTCATTTTGTGTTGTTAAAGCCCTGGAGTTTTCTTTCTCCAATTTTAGTTGCTTGATCACCTTCCCTAGCATGTTCTCTTCCTTAAGATCCATTACATTAGTTTTGGTCAAATTATTCACTATCAATTGACCTGTTTTCATGTGTAAATTTAATTTATCAAGAAAAGGAATCTTTCTCACATCAACAGTTAAATTTACAGTATTGAAATTATTTGATGACCCTATAGTCATATTAGAGGGGTGAGAAAGAGAAATCTTAAACTAATCTTTTTCAAGATCCATGGCAGTAGAAATCTTGTTTGGTCTGGACTTATTTGATATTCGACATGTGCCTCCATGCTAGCCTTCATCCTTTGATTCCTTTCAGCAATTTGAGAAAATACTTGTTTAATCAAAGGTACTTGCTCCTGAGCATCTCCATGTCTTCTTGGTGAGGCTGGAACATTCTTCTCATCTCCTAGTTGAAGTGAGAAACCAAGTTGAGCACTTGTTATGTCTTCATTGAATTTTGTTCTCTTTTTAGATCTCTACTCTTCGTCTTTTGAATCAACAATTGCCTCTTTACTCCTCTTACTTGATTTCTCATATATAATAGGATTTTGTATATTAGAACCAACTTAACCTACAAAACCATTATTTGCTAGCTTATTTATGTTAGGTCTACTTTCATGAAGAAATGTTGAGTGCCCATTTTCAACTCTCCTGTTTGAAATTACTTTATGGGGGTCATAAGCCCATTTATCTCCTAACAATAAATATTGCATATCATTTAACATCATATTAACCTCATCAGCTGCTTGTCTCATGTTAACTATAAACGGACCCACAGACATAGGTAATTTAAACATATGACCTTGTTTCATAGGTACAAAATGTATTTGATCAACATTCAAACTCTGCCTAATGAATTATAAGGCAAATAGTCTCATAAGAACAAAAGTAGGCAGCCTATATGGTTCTACCCCAACCCCATAAAGTCTGATCTCTGAGTAATCTTCATAAACATACCAATCTCCAAACTTACAATTTGTCCCCAACTGTAGAAATTCTTAAGCCTTTGGCAAGAAACATGGGGGAGAAACCCCATTCAAAATTTTGTAAGCGGTAAACATGAAATATTTGCAAAATAAAACAACCGTTCCTCATTTTTCTCCTCTCTTACTACATTAGTCCAAAACACTATTGACTACCTCTTTTTATTTATATCCATGATGTTTAACCCCAAATGCAAGAATTCTTCCACATTTTGATATAAAAAGATATAAATGATAAGAGAAGGGAACCTGAATGACCTAGTGAATGACAAACTCATGAGTTGAGTATTGACAACCTCCTGCCAATATGAAGGGATATCTAGTACTACTCTCGACTTCATCATCAATGCAAATAGTCCAAGAACTGATTTTTCAATCGAGTTGTCATCCTCCTTTCCCAATTTCTTTAGTATACACCTCAGCACCGACCGAACTTTTGCATCAAAAACTTCTATGGAGAATTCCTTACTATCAGGTGCAAACCACTTTGTATCTGGCCTCAGGAAGAAGGAAAACTGGGTGAATTCTTGACCTGCAAGACTATCATAATGCACTGCCAATGACTCGTTAGTGAATTGAACATAAGATTATGACTCTAGATAACATAAATCTTGACGAATTAACTGGGTCCAGACTTGCAAAACATTCTCTCCTAGAAAATTCATTACAAAACACTTTCCAGGATACATAACAGACACTAGCCAGTACACAAACTCAGGAAAAAGATGCGCTTTAGGGATACATGCAAACAGTACACCTGACTTGGCCATGGAAGTAAAAATAGGACATGATTTTTCATTCAAATATACCTGTTGATAAAAATGAAGGTGTTCTAGAGAGAAAACAGTATCTCGGATATCCCTCTCAGTTCCCATGAGAGGAATATGGCTAGATGAGCCGGAAAGGGAGGAAATTTTAGCCATGATACTGATCAGGGTGGCGAACAATGATGGAAGACATTAGTGCAATTAGGTTGAAAAATACGGAGGAATGGAAATTAACTTGCGAAAAGAAGAACTGGTTTAAATAGATGGCACGGGGTCTAGAAATTAAATGTTGAGTTGACGTGCTAAAGACCGTTAAAGTTGTCACCAACCAGCAGCTTACTTCACTGCGGGGGACCTTTGGGGTACGGAGAGCTCATCAGGGCCCTGCCCCCGCAGTGAATACAGGTCGTAGATCTTAATCAACCCATTAGTCAAAGGGGTCAACTGCGGGGGCACCCTCCCTATTAACCCATGTGTCAAATGTGCCCGTGGGTTGCCACCTTTATCTTATAACTAGAAAATCTTCGGATCTCGCTCACTTACTTTCTTGATCATTAACTAAAGCGTTAGGACCCGCCTTCTCTTATTCTTCAAAGTGTTGAACTTTAAATTTACAAAAACATTACAATTTTAGTTAAAGTATGAGAAAACTATACTTTAACATATATTTTATATATTTTTCCATTTTTTGTATTTTTGAAAAATTAAAATAAAGGATATTGCAAATGAGCCACAACATCTGGCTCCACCTGGGGATAGTGTTTTTTGCCACAAAACACTAAGAGTTGAATATTAGTGCCTTCACTTCGGGCATGGAGTCAAATGTTGTTTGATGAAATATGAACATTGAGAAATCTGAATATGTACAATGGTGGATCATAAAATCTCAATGCTGGAAATAATGTTTGAGATACTACCCATTCACAAGCAGCTCTAATGTTTCTCCATCAAGCTTCTCCAGAATAAATGTGTTATTTGATCTAACCTCAACAATCTCGTATGGGCCATACAAGAGTGCGTCAAACTTACCATGCTTTCCTTTCTCTTCTCTTCTGGTATCCCATCTTAATACCAAATCTCCAGTTTGAAAAAGAATCACTTTTTCTTTTCTATCAAAAATTGACTTCATCTTTTCTTGATAAGTGATCAAATTTTCTCTGACTTTGTTCCTGCTCACACTTGATTCTATAACCTTATTCAGCCTTTTCACCAATGCATTAGGTTCTTCTTGTGCTTCTTGAAGAAATGAAATCACTAGTCTAGCCAATTAAGTAGGAAATAAGGCTTGAGTTCCATAAACCAGTTCATAAGGGTACTTACATGTAGATCTTCTAGTAGTCACTCGTACTGCCCAAAGAGAAAATGTCAATTTTGAATCCCAATTTTTCTGATTTTCATTAATTTTCTTCTTCAAAATCTTGACCAATGTCTTGTTGGAATATTCAACTAGCCAATTCCCTTGAGGATGATATGTTGTAGAATGAAATAGAATAACATTATATGTTTGAAAAAAATTAATGAATCTAACTAAATTGAATACCTAGGCATTGTCAGTTACAATCTTGATTGGACACCCAAACTTGTTGAAGATGTTTTCTTCCAGAAACTTCATTACTACCTGGTCATTAGCCTTTCTTGTAGGTATTGCCTCCACCCACTTTGTGAAATAGTTAGTGGCAGTCAGAATCCATTTGAATTGTCCACTTTATGGTGGATTGATTTCCCCAATAAAATCTAATCCCCATTGCCTAAAGGGTTCTTCAATAAACATTGGGACAAGAGGTAAAGGAGCTAACCTTTTCTTTCTGCAACTGACATTTCTGGCAGCTTCTAACTAGTCTGTATACGTCAGCAAACAAGGAGGGCCAGTAAAAACCTGATTTGAGGATTTTATGAGTAGTAACATTCCAAATATAATGACCTCCACATAGATTCTCATGATATTCTTTTATAACTTCCATTGATTCACCTTTTGTCAAACACAACAACAAAATTCCAGCAAGATCCTTCCAATATAACTTAGCATCAATTATGACATATGGTTGGAATTTGAGATTAAGAGCTCTATACTTTGTTCTGTTTAGTGAGGTTGGAAAAGAGAAAAAACATAAGCAATGAACAATATCCTTATACCAATCAAAGAACAAGAATTTGTATTTAATAGCTGCCTTTGTACTGATCAGACTCCTTTCATTAATAGCTTCATCTAAGGGTGTCAACAAATTAATCCACAAAGCTTGAAAATTTGACTATGTCAACAATTTTGCTAAACCCTGACCTTTGACCAATTTGGTAGGCTTGATATCTAAGTCATACTCTTGGATCTTAGCTATCCATTTTCCTCTTTTACCTTCCACGTCACTTTGAACTAACACATCTTTCACAACATATTTAGGAACATAAACAACTATTTGAGACTGCAGCACATAGGTATTGAATGCTTTTAATGCTTTAACTAAAGCATACACCTGTTTTTCCAAAATGTTATATTAAGTTCAACATCCCTGAGAACTTTACTAAAAAATGCCCCAGGTTTTTCTTTTCCCTCTTCATTTTTCTGCAACAGCACAGCAACAATGGTAGTAGGCGATGTAAATGAAAATATTTGAAAATCCTTTTTGATAATCCAAACTGATCAAAACAGGAGCTTCCTGAAGGGATTCTTTAATCCTAGCAAAGGATTCTCTAACATCCTTATCCCACTTTACTTCTGCATTCTTCTTCAGCATGTCTGTTATGTTTCTAACAATTTTAGCATAATTTGGGACAAATATTCTCAGGAAATTTATTTTTCCCAGAAACCTCTGAATATCCTTTTTACTCCTGGGCAAGGGAATTTTCTGAATAGCTCCTACTCTTGTTGGATCAATTTTTGCTCCCTGACTTGAAACTCTATGACCTAACAACTTTCCTTCTTCCAAGGCAAATAAAGATTTTTTTGGGATTCAATGACAACCCAAATTTTCTGCATTTTAGGAAATATTTTTGTAAATGCTCCAAGTGTTCATCATCTAAACCTAAAAAAATGGTCACATCATCCAAATATATAACTACAAAATTATCACCCAAAAATTCTATGTCCATTGCCCTCTAAAAAGTGGCACCTACGTTCATTAGACCAAATGGTATTCTGGCATACATGAACGTTCCCCGGGGTGTGGTAAAAGTTGTTTTCTTCTGATCTTCTTTCTCAATCGCTACCTGATTGTTCCTAAAGAAAACATCAACCATAGACAATCTATATGCTCCTGTCACTTTCTGTAAAACATATTCGATCTTAGGCAAAGGATAATTGTCTTTAAGTGATGCCCTATTTAAATTCCTGAAGTCAACACATAACCTTATTTCTCCATTCTTTTTCCTCACGGGGACTAGGTTAGAAACCCAGTCTGAATATCTGAGTGGGACTATAATTTTTTCCTGCAATAATTTCTTCACTTCCTTTTCAATTGGAGCAAGGAGCAATGGATTGATCTATCTACGTTTCTATTTGTGAAGCTTGATCCCATCCTTCAATGGTATCTTGTGCTGAATAATATCTAGGTCATATGTTTTCAAATCCTCATAGGACCATGCAAACACATCCATATATTTTTTAAAAAGGTCAATGTACCTTTCTTTATAATTCTTAGGGACACCCTTGAATAATTTGACAACCTTGGGCTCGTGTTGAGTTCCCAGATTACAATCTTCCATCTCACCCTCTTGCAGTACCTTATTTGGATCTAGTGCTACATCATTTGAATCAAACACTATTTCAAGAGGAACTAATCCTCTAGGTAATATATTATCTTTCAACTGGATTATTTTCTGATCACCTATTGATTGCTTAATATTTTTCAAGTCTACATTCTGATCAATCTGTTCACTTTCTTGATCTATTTCAATATCTTAAAAGTTTTCAATCATTGTCAGAAAATGATTTATCTACTCATCATCTTCAAAAAACTGCTAGTGCTTAACATTGTCAAGAATAGAGGGTCTGTGCCCCAGTTCAATCTCATACCTCATTTTCAGATTTATACGTGGATTGAAAGTACTAGCTGCAACTGCCAGTGAATCTGCCATTGTGTTTTCTTCTCTTGGAATGAATTGAAGGTTCAAAGCTTCAAAATAATTCTCAATCAAGTCCCAAACTTCATTGCTATATGATCTCAACCTTGGATGTTTGGTTTGACAAAGGTTTTTAATTTGTCTTATAATCAACTTAGAATCACCAAAAATGGAAATGCATTGGATTCCCATTTGTTTAGCAGTTTGAAGACTTAAAATTAATGCCTCATACTCAGCTACATTATTTGTTGAATCAAATTCAAGCTTAAAAGAAAAAGGTAAAATATTACCTTCTAGAGATATCAGTAAAAATCTAGCTCCTGTGCCATCTTTTGAATAGGAACCATCAAAATAACACTTCCAAATTTTGTTTGAACCTAGCTCATTATGTACAATTGCTGAAGAGAGCTGCTTCTTTGAGTCTTCAACAAACTTTTCATCTTCATGCAGCATAAAATAGGAAAGATCTTCTTTTTCTTGACCATAAACAGGGGAATTTCCTGCATCTTTCTTTGTGGTAGTTTTAACAAATCTTGTTTCTCTATATAACCTTCTTTCTTCCCCATTAAACACAGGAATTATAGCATATGTGAAGTCCAGTTTTAAAACTCCTCCAAGCTTCGCTCCCCAAGATTTGGACAAAATCGTACCAAAACTAGCTAGAATATATGCGACCACTACATCCATCATGATACTTTTGGCTGAAATTTGGGCCAGGGATACCACCATGTATTTGATAAGCCCAACACACTTCACCCTTTTTGAATCAAATGAATATAGGTCTCTATAGGGTTTAGTAATTTGTAAATTAAGTTCTTTCATTACAGATAATGGCATGAGATTATGTGAAGCACCTTAGTCTAGCATACAATTATGAAGAATAAGATCATGAAGAAGCAGTGATATATAAAATGGGGGAAGAGAAGAACCTACCTCTTCCACATGTGGACCAAAAGTGACCACTTGCTTTTCTTCATGCAAATTCATAGTATCACCAATGTCATCAGATTGAGAAAGATTAATGAATTCTGCAATTTATTTCTTATAACTTGGTGTCTTAGCTAGCTCAAGAAGAGATACTTGGATTTTTACTTTTTCTAGATTTTTTGATAAACTGAAAGCTTGATTTTATTTAACAATCTTCTCAGATTCTTCCTGATTTCTGCTAGGATTTGAAATGTTTTCAGGCATAGTAATGACCTTCTCCAAATTAGTAGTATCAATATTGTTACACCATTTTTTGGTCATCTAGCCTATTATCACTAGATGGATCCAAGTACACCATGTAAGACCAATTTTACCCCAAGTAAAAATGCTTTCACTATGAAAATAACTTAGTAAACCACCTTTATTAAGTTGTTTATGGTCTAAACAGGAAACCCCATGAGGAAATATTAAATAAATCTTCATTTGTTTGATTTTCCTCAAGGAATAATTAGTTAAACAGCAGTTTAATTAATATTCCTGGTTACATTTAACCCAAAACAAGGAAATTAATTAGATAAATCATTATTTATCTTATTATTTTCTAAAGAATAGTTATTTAAACCTTATTTAAATAATATTCTTTGTTAAATATGACTAAATCACCCATAAATAATTAAATAAATCATTATTTATTTGATTATTACTCAACCACATCCTTAAAATGATAGATAAATCATTTATTTATTTATTATTTACAAATAAAGGGATTTGACCCAAGTCAAATTCCTTTTCCCTCCAACAAATATAATAAAATATTCCATAAAAGTTGGATCTTGATTTGGTTAATAATATTTTAACTATGCACCAATATCTAGATTAACTCAATATTTTGTTATAAATAGAAGGGTTTTTCCATTCATTTACCACCTTTTGTTGCCTAAAGATCACTATAGATCTATACTTTTGGTCTGACTATTGATCCACCATCATAGTTATATTTTGCTACTAACTTTTGTCTAGGTTTTCTACACCATCAAGAGAGAGAAGTTTTTAGATGCAGGTGTTGAGGACTTACAAGAACCCATCCCATTGAAGATGGTAACACCCTTGTGTGTTTTCCTCCTAGAGTACCCATAATAAAAGTGTTCAACCCATTTCTTGTCTTGTCTATTGGATGCATGGAGTAAATCTTATTTTTTTCATTGTTTAATGTCTTCTAATGCATAGATCTAGATTTTGCGGCATTTATCTTGATCACTAGCTGAGATCTGAAGATATTGGTAGTCATCTTTGTTGTTAGGTTTGTTTATTTATGCCTGACTAAAGTGGTCTTTTTTCGTACGCTTGGAATTAAGATTCATACTAACAACTGGCGACTCCACACGGGTTTACGATTACGACTGCTATCGTTTTTCTAATCCTTGCATATCCAGTTGCTTCAAACCCTAGGATTTCTCTTCAGCCCCTTGTTTTTTCTTTTCTTGATGTTTTTTTAACCTATAAAACCCTAAAACAATAAAAATTCTAAATTCTGCGTGTTTTCGGACCTATTGTGCAGGTGACAGACATTAGCCGCAGCTGACACGACAATTGTTTCTGAAAATTTGCCGCCGAGAGTGTTGGAAGTGCAAGTCGCACTTTTTGGCCCAAAAACTGCAACCTGCACCCTCATGACACACCTTTCAGCCCAAAATCTGTGACCTCTGCTGAAAACAGGTCAAAAACTGCAACCTAGACTTTTTGCAGGAATTTTTCTGAAAGTTTTCTGGGTTTGTCTGAGCCTCTGTTCAAGGTTGTCTGACCTCTGTCTCTGCCCGTTTTGGACCTGTACTTGTTCTGTTTTGCTCAACTAAGTGGGAACCTAGCCCCCTAGGGCTTCAAAACCCTCCACTTCTTGTGGAAGAGTTTTTGCTGTTGTAAGTCGTCTGAAATTTCAGAGTCTTCAACTATTTTCTTAGATCTGATACCTCACCTTCAGATCCACTTCAGATCGGCTTGTTATCCATCCAAATCACCTCATTTGGCTTTGTTTGGGTTTTCCTCTAGGGTTCACTCCATTTCCCTCCTGGAGATAGCCTTTCGCCACCTCTTTTTATAGCAATTTTTCCTCTGATCTGTTACTGTTTCTGCACCACTTTCCAGCAGATTTTATCCTTTAGATCCCTGTCCCTCCTGACCTTAGATCTATTGGTTGTTTTAGTGTGTTTTTATTAGTTTTTTACTCACCTATAGACTATTTTTTGAGAGGCCCACCTCCTTGGGCTTAGATTATTGCATTATTAGCTGTTTATTTTCTGTTTTTGTAAGCTTATATACTGTCATTTACAGGTTTATTTGCAGCTATACAGCACACTTTTTATTTTTCTCTACAAACGCCTGGGTTTAAAAATTAAAATTTACACACTTCACACACACACCCTAAGTGAAAAAGGGCTTGGTTAACACCGCCAAGAAAATACTCTAAAACATTGAAATCAATTGATCCTACACCTCTCTGCCCTTGTTTCAACATTGTAATCGGTTGATCCTGCACCTCCTTGCCCTTGTCGATCTCCTTTTCCTTTGTGTTGTGTTTGTGTCGTCATCATTGTGCCACCAAGGTGTTCATCCCGAAGACTTCTTGGCCTTCATCCTCAGTTTCCGGTAGGAAGACTTACTCCTCCGCGTAGGATTCGAGTTAGTCCTCCACCGAGTTCGCATACCAACTCTTCTTCTGGTCCTTTGGGTTCTCCCTCTCATTCCGCCTTCAGTTCTCCCCCTATCACCTTCACCATGTCTGGTGCAGGACCTAATGTTGGTGTTAACCCCAGCCCTCATGCTGGGAATACCACTAGTGGGACCACAACGAACACTACCCCGGCTGCGCCCTTGCTCCCCTTCATGGCAGGCCTTAGCCTCCCCGATTTTGACCAGTTGATAAACGACCCTATACACCATGACGCTAGTTGGCCTGCTATGCTGACGAAGCTCCCTTCTGACATCCCAAAGTTTGAAGGCCTTGCTAGAGAAGATCCTACAAATCATGTTAGATCTTTCCACATGTGGTGTTCGTCTAACTCCATGACTGATGACTCTGTCCGTTTTCAGTTGTTCCAACGTACGCTTACAGGTGAAGCTTCTAATTGGTATGTTGATCAGGCCCCTTCCTCTCATACCACCTTTGTGATTATTGCCCGAGCTTTCCTGTCTTACTTCCAGCTTCCCCTTCGTTACGACACTAGTACCGAACTCTTGACTTCTTTCCGTCAATCATTTGCGACCCACCTTTTCTGACATGTCCAGGAATGGTGGAGAATAAAGAGCCTATGTCGAGCTCCTACCTTCGAAGACCGTGTCTACATGGACTGGTTCCTTAGATCTCTTTTTCCACCTATCGAAAAAGATGTCGCATCGCACTTTCCTCAAACCAAAGAAGCCGCTCTCCAAATTGCGTTAAAATATGACCTGATCTACACTCAGTCAGGTTATGTTTATACCATTCTACCTGATCTTCCCAGGCTAGGTGGTGCTGCTTCCTTACAGGGCATCTCTGCTGTCCCAATGATGCTCGTTGGAGCTCTCTTTACAATCCATATGCTCAACCTCCCATGGGCTATGGTTTTCCTCCGGAGGGGGGACAGCACCTCCTTGCACTTTTCCCCCTCCCGATGCTTACGTATCTAGGATATGACATGCCACATTTTGCCCAACCTCCTATTTACCACACTGTTACCCAACCTCCTTATTATCCATATCCACGGCCTGGTGCTCCAGCTCCTCTAGCATTAGCACCGCTTCCTTCCTTGTCTTCTCAACCCCCGCAACAGTAGCCACCACCCCCTCAGGGGCAGGTATATGCACAACAGGGCACGACTAATGCTCCTCCCTCCAAAAATAAGAGGAAAGGCACTCAAAATCAGTCTGCTCCCAGTAATCTTGGACCTAATCAGACAAACTCTCCTAACACTGTGAACCGGCAACGGGCACGAGCCCCGAAGCGGAGGCACATGTTCGCACGAAGATCCTTGTACTTGTTGTGGTGTTTATGGTTTACACATACGATTGTCCTCTTTTACCACATATGTGGCGAGTTGTGGTAGTCTCTCGAGAAAATTGAGAGGATGGCAAGTTGTCCTTAGTTTCCTCCCGATACTGCACCTAGTCGACTAGGTGTGCTTCTTGATCCTTTCCCTTAGCAAGGATTTGTGGCTACCAACCACTGAAGGTCGGTGGCCACTCAGCACCTCTTCCATCTGGTCCTTCGATTACCCGATTCTCATGATGAACTACGATCCAGGCCTCATCGGATGTTTGCATGATGCAATCGTCTCGGTACGCTCTCAAGCGGCCCACCCGACTCTAGTCAGCGACCTCCTCGCCCTCGCAACCCACTCCACAGCCCTTCGATTCAGCCTTATGGACCTCCTCCTCTTGGCCCTTCAGCTGGTATCCATGAGCCTCTCTTACCTCCTGGAACGGTTCCTCCAGGCCTTAACCATTTAAGAGTCGTCCCGCCTGGCCATTACCCCTCCGGTCAGATCCCGTTCATACCCCCCCACCAGGATTTTATACGGCACCTATCATGGCCACCCTCTCCCTTCCTAACCTGACCATTGGGATTCCCATATGGTACCTTGATTCTCCAGCCGATACCCCTCCTGGTCAGCCCAAACCTTATCTTGCTTTGACCCTGGTTCAACTAGTCCCCATGACTTCTCTCGCTGCAATAGTGCCTCAGCCATCTCAACAGGAACCACCTTCTGTTGCGATTGTTTCGGGTAATAAGGGAAAAGATTTCATGGGGGAAACAAAGACAAGGACACTCCGACAAATCCTGCCCCTCCTCGGCCACCAAAATGCACTATCTAGTGTGCTTTATGTGTTATTGACAGTCATGCCACCCATACTTGTCCAGAGTTTCCTCACCTTAAGTCTATGGTCAATGAGACATTTTCAAAGCCTAATATCCCTGAGGTTTATGTCACTGTACCAAATTCAATCCTGAAACTAAAAACTTTGTGCACCAATCACCCCTGTGCTTTTTGTGACTTCCATGGCCATTACACTCACCTCTGCCCTCGCCTTGAAGAGTATCGCTCCTCTTTGGAATCTTTCTGCCAAACCAAGGGCAAGCATGGCAAGTTCACCTCTCACTTGTCTACAATTTATGCTCCAGCAGAACCAGAGGATTGACCTGCTCCCATTGACATTCCACCTCCTGATGTGAATATGATGGAGCCTACGGCCCACATTTTCTACCTATCATCATCCAAGATACCCTCGGTAGAAGTCCCCTTAGAGGCTTGCCCTAACGTGTCACTTAACCTCCCTTCAGCGATCACCCTGGGATCAATATCGGTAGATCCTTTATCTTCTTACTCTTCTGTCATCCCGCATGACATTACGCATGTGAGTCTCTCTTCACATGATAATGAGTTAAGCAGTTCTATCGCGTCAGGAGGTCTCTCTTCCTTCAGTCACCCCATATTTCATTCCAATGAAGAAATTATGGAAGCTATTACTGTACTTGAATTTCTGTGGGAGGATATGCACCACTGCGCATACTTTCTCCCACAGCAGTCCCATGACCAATATGTTGTGGAGACTAAAGACTTCATTCCTGATGAGGTTGATTAGTTTAGAAATCCCATCCCTGCACCTGATGCTTTCCCATTCATTTACCATATTTTGTTGCCTAAAGATCCTACGGATCTATACTTTTGGTACATTATTGATCCACCATCATTGTCATATTTTCTACCATATTTGTCTGGGTTTTTTACACCATCAAGAGAGAGGAATTTTAGATCTTAAGTGTTGAGGACTTACAAGAACCCATCCCATTGAGGAGAACTAGTAACACCCTTCTGTGTTTTCCTCCCAGGTGCCATTAATAAAAAAATCATTCAACATATTCTTGCCTTTTATATTGGATGCATGGAGTAAATCTTGTTAATCTACTGCTTAATGTCTTCTAATGCACAGATCTAGATTTTTGCAGCATTTATCTTGGTCACCTAACTGCAAATTTGAGGATATTAGTAGCCATATTTGTTGTTAGGGCTGTTTGTTATGCATAGCTAAAGTGGTCTTTTTTTGTACGCTTGGAATTAAGATTCATACTAACAATTGGCGACTCCACACGGGTTTACGGTCGACCATATCATTTTTCTGATCCTTGCATATCCATCTACTTCAAACCCTAGTATTTCTCTTTAGCCTCTTGTTTTTTCTTTTCTTGATGTTGTTTTTAACCTATAAAACCCTAAAACGATAGAAATTCTAACTTCTGTGTGTTTTCGGACCTATTGCGTAGGTGACAGACATCAATCGCAGCTGAGACGACAATTTCGAAAATGCGCCCATAAAGTCTTGAAAGTGTAGGTCGCACTTTTTGGCCCAAAAAATGTGACCTAGACCCTCGGGACGCACCTTTCGGCGGCCAAAAGCTGCGACCTCACGAAAACGGGTCAAAAACTATGACTGGACTTTGCGAGGCCCACTACCGAAAGTCTTATGGGTGTACGAGCCTCTATTCGGGGTTTTTACGACCTCTGTCTCTGCCCATTTTAGACCTTTAATTTTATTGTTATTTTGCTCAATGGTAGGAAACCTAGCCCCCTAGGGCTTCAATACCCTCCACTTCTTATGGAAGAGTTTTTGCTATTGCAGGTTGTCTAAAATTTCGGAGTCTTCAGCCGTTTTTTCAAATCTGATACCTCACCTTCATATCCGCTTCAGATCGGCTTGTTATCCATTCAAATCACCTCATTTAGCTTTTTTTGGGTTTTCCTCTACGGTTCACTCTGCTTCCCTCCTAGAGATAGCCTTCTGCCACCTCTTTTTACAGCAATTTTTCCTCTGATCTGTTGTTGTTTCAGCACCACTTTCCAGCAGATTTTGTCCTTTAGATCCCTGTCCCTCCTGACCTTAGATATATTGGTTGTTTTAGTGTGTTTTGATTATTTTTTTACTCACCTATAGACTAGTTGTTGAGAGGCCCGCCTCCTTGGGTTTAGATTATTGCATTATTAGTTGTTTATTTTCTGTTTTGTAGGCTTATATACTGCGATTTGCGGGTTTATTTGTAGCTATACAACACACTTTTTCTTTTTCTCTACAAACGTATGGGTTTAAAAATTAAAATTTACACACTTCATACAAACACCCTAAGAAAAAAAGGGCTTGGCTAACACTGCCAAGCAAAGACTCTAAAACATTGAAATCAATTGATCCCGCACCTCTTTGCCCTTGTTTCGACATTGTAATCGGTTGATCCTGCACCTCCTTGCCCTTGTCGGTATCTTTTTTATTTGTGTCGTGTTTGTATCGTCATCATTCCACCACCAAGGCGTTCATCCTGGAGACTTCTTGGCCTTCATCCTCAGTTTCCGGTAGGAAGACTTACTCCTCCATGTAGGATTCGAGTTAGTCCTCCACGGAGTCCGCGCACTGACTCTTCTTCTGGTCCTTTGGGTTCTCCTTCTTGTTCTGCCTTTGGTTCTCCCCCTGTCACCTTCACCATGTCTGGTGCAGGACCTAATGCTAGTGGTAACCCTAGCCCTCATGCTGGGAATACCACTAGTGGGACCACAACGAACACTACCACGGCTGTGCCCTTGCTCCCCTTCATGACAGGCCTCAGCCTCCCCAATTTTGACCAGTTGATAAACGACACTATACACCATGCCACTAGTTGGCCTGCTATGCCAACAAAGCTCCCTTTCGACATCCCAAAGTTTGAAGGCCTTGCTGGAGAAGATCCTACAAATCATGTTAGATCTTTCCACATGTGGTGTTCGTCTAACTCCATTACCAATGAATCTGTCTATCTTCGGTTGTTCCAACGTACGCTTACAGGTGAAGCTTCTAAGTGGTATGTTGATCAGGCCCCTTCCTCTCATACCACCTTTGCGACTATTTCCTGGGCTTTCCTTTCTTACTTCCAACTTCCCCTTCGTTATTTAATAATCGGGTACCAAACTCTTTACTTCTTTTCCGTCAATCGTTCACGACCCGCCTTCCGATCATGTCCTGGAATGGCGGGAGAACAAAATGAAAGAGCTATGTCGAGCCCCACCAAAGACCGTGTCTACATGGAATGTTTCCTCGTATCTCTTTTTTCCACCTATCAGAAAATACGTTGCATCGCACTTGAAGAAGCCACTTCAAATTGCATTAAAATATGCGAACCGATCGCCATTCGGGTTATGTTTATACCGTTCCACTCGATCTTCTCAGACCGGTGGTGTGTCAACACACCGGGGCATCTTCATGTCACCGACGGTATCGTTGGAGCTCTCTCTAATCCGTATGCTCAACCTCCCATGGGTTATGGTTTTCCCCTGGCCCCCCTGGGGGTCAACACCCCCCGCACTTTTCTCTCCGGCTCCCGTAGCACGTACGTGATCCGGCATGCCTTTTTTCCCCAACCTTCTTGTTTACCACATCACATTTCAACCTCCTTATTATCCGTATCCACACCGTGCTCCAGCTCCTCTAGCATATTGTAATAGCACCTCCTCCCTTGCCTTCTCAACCCCCGCAACAGCAGCCACCACCACCTCAGGGGCAGGTGTATGCACAGCAGGGCGCGACTAATCCTCCTCCCTCCAAAAAGAAGCGGAAAGGCACTCAAAATCAGCGTGCTCCTGGTAATACTGAACCTAACCACGGTAATGCTCCTAACACTACAAACTAGCAACAGGTCACTCAGCCCAAGCAGGACAGGCTTGTTCGAACGAACAAGCAATGTTTTTGTTGTGGTGTTTATGGTCATTACATGCATGATTGTACTCTTTTGCCATAGATACAGAAACTGTGGGAGTCTCAAGCAACATTACGAGGACAACAAGCCACCCCTTCTGTTCCTCCCAGCCCTGCACCTATTCAACCGGCTGTGCTTACCGATCCTCTCGCGATGATTTGTGGCTACCAACCACCTCGAAGGTTAGGTGGCCACTCAACCTCCTTCATCCGGTACCTCCGATTACCGCATTCTCATGATGAACTTCCGATCTCACCACCGCATGTTTGTATGATGTAACTGCCCTCGGTGCTCTCAAGGCCCCACCTCGCTAGTCGCGCAGCCCTCGCTCGGCAGCCCTACCTCCCAGCCCTTCAATTCACCCTTGACCTCCTCCTCCGGCCCTTCAGCTGTATCCATGAGCCCCCTTTTCCCTCCCCGGGACCCGTTCCTCCAAGCCTTAACCATTTAGAGTTGTCCCTTGAGGCCATTACTCCTCCAAATGCCACCATTCTCAGCCCCCCCACTGTGAGTTTATACCAGACCAATGTGGCTAATTCTCTCCCTTCCTAACTTGATCGTTAGGTTTCCCATCTAGTACCTTGATCCTCCAGCCACTACCCCGCCTGGTCAGCCCAAACCTTATCTTGCTTTGACCCTGATTCAACCGGTCCCCATGACTTCTCCTGCTGCAACAGTGCCTTAGTTGCCTCAACAGGAACCACCTCCTGTTGTGACCACTTCGAGTAGGAAGGGAAAAGCTTGCATGGGGGCAACCAAAGACAAGGCCATTCTGACAAATCCTACCCCTCCTCGGCCACCAAAACACACTATCTAGTGTGCTTTGTGTGATATTGTCGGTCACACCACCCATACTTGTCCAAAGTTCCCTCACCTTAAGTCCATGGTCAATGAGACATTTTCAGAGTCTGATATCCCTGAGGTTTATGTCACTATACCTACTTCAATCCCGAAACTAAAAAATTTGCGCACCAATCACCCCTATGCTTTGTGCGATTTCCATGGGCATTACACTCACCTTTGTCCCCACCTTGAAGAGTATTGCTCCTCTTTGGAATATTTCCGCCAAACCAAGGCCAAGCATGACAAGTTCACCTCTCACTTGTCTGCGAGTTCTACTCCAATAGAACCAGAGAATCTGTCTACTCCCATTGACATTCCACCTCTCGATGTCAAGATGATGGAGCCTGCAGCCCACATTTTCTACCTATTATTGTCCATGAGACCCTCGGTAGAATTCCCCTTGGAGGCTTCCCCTGATGTGTCGCCTGACCTCCCTTCAACGATCGTCCTGGGCTCAACATCGATAGATCCTTTATCTTCTTACTCTTTTGTCATCCCCCATGACGTTGCGCATGTGAGTCTCTCTTCACATGATGATGAGTCAAGTAGTTCTACCACATCAGGAGGTCTCTCTTCCTCCAGTCACCCCATCTTCCATTCCAATGAAGACATTATGGAAGCTATGACCGTACCTGACTGTCTGTGGGATGATATGCACCACCGCGCATACTTCCTCCCACAGAAGTCCCATGACCAATATGCTGTGGAAACTAAAGACTTCATTCCTAATGAGTTCGATTGGTTTAGAAATCCCATTCGTGCACCTAATGCTTTCAAAGAAGGAAATATGGCCAATATCTCTCCTACCATTAAAATTGACATTTTTGACAAACCAAGGATAGAAGAAAATATCACCTTGAGTGTCCATTGCACCCCGGAAGAGGTTGAGGCTTACACCAAGCTATTCAAATAATTCCATGATATTTTCACCTGGTCCTATTCATAAATTCTTGGATTTGATCCTGCCATTGTTGAACACCATACATGGCATGATGCCAATCCTGTCTCCCAAAATATGAGACCCATTAATCCTTCCAGATGAGAAGTTGTCAAAGCCGAAATTGATAAGCTCAAGCAGGCTGGTTTTATCTATCCCATTGAATACACCACTTGGGTGTCCAATCCGATTCCCGTTCTCAAAAAACAAGGCACCATCCATTTCTGCACTGACTTTCGTGATCTGAACAAAGCTTGTCCCAAAGACAACTTCCCCACACCATTCCTTGACCAAATCATTGATGAGTGTGTAGGGCACGAGGTTCTATCCTTTATGGATGGTTTCTCCAAGTACAACCAAATTGTTATCCGTCGTGCTGATCAACTTAAAACCGCATTCATTAGTCCATGGGGAACCTTTGCCTATCGAGTCATGCCATTCGGCCTTAAAAACGCCAGAGCCACTTTTCAGCGAGCTATGTCTTACTATTTCCATGACCTGGCTCATGTTATCCTTGCTTATTTAGATGACCTCACTGCGCATTCTAAACATCGGGTGCAACACCTCCACAATTTGCATACCGTCTTTCGCCGATGTCACAAGTATAATATCCACCTCAACCCACTGAAGTGTGTCTTTTGTGTAACTGCCGACCATCTTCTAGGCTTCATTATGTCTAAAGATGGTATCACGCTTGACCCATTGAAAGTTCAAGCCATCCTTGAGCTTCCTATCCCTCATACTTCATGCCAGTTACAAAGAATCTAAAATAAATCTAATTTCCTTCGTCGGTTCATACCTAAATATGCCACCACTATGCATGGTTTCCTTCAACTCCTCCGCTCTAATATCCCTTTTGTTTGGGATACCTATGCCCAAGAGTCTTTTGATGCCCCAAAGCATGCTCTCACATCCGCTCCCTTGATTTGTCCCACTGACTTTGATAGGGACTTCATCTTGTATATCTCTACTTCCACCTACTCGTTCGCTGGAGTCCTTATTCAGGAAGACGACAACGAAATTGAGCATGTTATCTATTATGTCAGTAAGAACCTAGTAGGATCACATGTATCCTACACACATGAAGAGAAATTAGCACTATCTGTCATGTTCTCAGTCCAAAAACTTCATCATTACATTTTCATGCGTTCCACCAAGGTCATGACTAATTCCAACCCTATGGCGTTCCTATTGAGCCACCGAATCATCAGTGGGAAGTATGCTCGTTGGATCTTAGTCCTCCAGGAATTCGATCTTGAATTTGTCACACTAAAAAGTAAGAAAGGTTTAGCCCTCGCTGAACTCGTTTCCAAACTACCTACAGGTACGCAGGATCCTCCAGTTAATGATAATTTCCTCGATGAACATTTATTTTCCATTACCATCGATGACCCTTGGTATGGGGACATCCTCACTTATTTTCGAACTCAAAAGGTCGCCCTCCATCTTGACCATGATGCTCGATGACGTATCTAACACCAGGCCCCCCACTACCTTCTTATCGGTGACGACCTTTATCGTCGTGGTATAGATTTTGTCCTTCGTCGTTGTCTCACACACGCTGAAGCAAAACAAGTCATCAATTCCTGTCATAGCGGCACTTGTGGTGGCCACCTATTCAGTCTGGCCACTGCTCATAAAATCATGCGCGTTGGGTACTTCTAGCCTTCTCTCTTTGGTGATTGCATTGAGGCAGTCAAACACTATCCCAATTACCAACATTTTTCCCCTAAGGCATGAGCCCCTCCGGCTCCCCTCCATCCTGTGATCTCGGCTGGTCCCTTCTGTAAGTGGGCCATAGACTTTATGGAGTGTCAACCGTCATCGTCTGGTAACCATAATTATATCATCGTGGTAGTTGACTATTTCACCAAATGGGCTGAGACCATGCCAACATTTAACAACACGGCAGCTACCGCAACCCTCTTTTCTTTAACCATGTGATTGCTCGATTCGGAGTTCCAAAATGATTGGTCTCCGACCATGGCCGGCATTTTGAAGATGAGATATGGTGTGAGTTATCCTCACTGTTGGGCTTTGAGCACCAATATTCATCCTCTTATTACCCCTAAGGTAATGGCCAAGTTGAAGCAGTCAATAAAATTCTTAAAACCATGCTTCAACGGACGATGGGTAAGCACAAAACCAACTGGCATTTTATGCTCTTCCCTGATTTGTGGGCCTACAGAACTTTTGTTAAAACCGCCACTAGGTTTACTCCTTTCCACCTTATTTTTGGAGAGGAGGCAGTCTTACCAATCGAGTGTGAAATCCCTTCCCTTCATCTAGCCGTCGAACTTCTCCCTAACACCCAACCTTTAGAACAATGACTTATCATGCTTGAGCGCACTTCCAAAGATCTTCGTGTTGCATTGCAAACCATTGAGGTAGCTAAGAAACGCACCAAAGCTCAATATGGCCGAAAAGTCCACCCTCATACTTTTCACGAAGGCGATCTTGTTCTGGTGTATGACCAAGCCCATGACATACTTGGTCATGGGAAGTTTGACTCATTATGGCTAGGACCTTACATCATCAGTAAGGATTTAGGCCAGGGGGAATATCTATTAGAGGACTTCGAAGGCCATCCCCTTCCCAATCCTCACAATGCACTCTATCTGAAAAAATATTACCCTTAGCATTTCCTTCTGGAAATGCATGTTTTATTTTCTTTAGGTAGCCAGATCATGCCTTTTGTGATTCACCAAGACACTGTTTTTCCACGTAGCGTCATCTCACTACTTCCCAAAATCTAAATTTCTCCACTTGCAACACTCGTACTAGGGGCACCTCTTTGCCTCCATACTTGTCCACGCCTATGTCGATTTTTGTCATGAGTTACCATCTTGTACTCATGTTTCTAGGGTACCCCATTGGACCTTTACTGTGTGGCAACACCATTGAGTCGCCCTTGTTTAGAGCATCTGATTTGAGTCATCATTACATTAATGGAGTCTATCCCGAGTCCCTTTGTATCCCGCGTAGTCCTCCATCCTTCATTGCTTGGTTCCTCTCTCGTGTTGCAAATCATGGCCTTCAATCCCACTGTCCCCTATCCTTCATGATATTGTGACAGTCGCTGCTAGGTCATCCATGACCTTTATGCTCTAACAAGGGAATTCGTCTGTCTACTACTAAGTAACCCCCATTTTCATCATCACCCCTAGTGTCTGTCTGTCAATCGCTCACTATTTTCTCTCGTGCCTTAGTTGAGGACCTCTTATTGCCTCACCTATGGCGGACCTCCTTCTGTCGACATCAGATCATTTATTCCAGAAGACAGGTCTAGAGGGTGGTGTACCTTGGTTCCAACTTCCACTCTTGTTCGGTGCCTCGGATCAGGCAAAGGGACTCCTTCTAGCCCTTTGACTTGATTGTTTCTCAACTCCAGCTCCTTTTCAGCATGATCGAGATCTGTATACTTGATGGTTCAATGATGCAATAGATTGGTATGGTGATTCCCAGGTGTGTGTGAGATGTTTCAGCCCTCATGAGGGGGTGGCCCTACAGGTAGCCCCCCACATACCCAGATGACTTCTTCACTTCAGCCTTCAATGATGTCGGCCTCAGCTGCTTGCAGCGCCTTCTTGATTGCATATATTAGTTAGATTTTCAAAGCCCTTTCCTGCTTACAAGGGCATATAGGTTGTATTCATATCTCATGTACTCAGATATTATTGTATAAGTCCTGGTTGTTATCCCAAGAACAATATGTATGTGGGATTCATTATCATGTTATTTGTCTGGCTCATGTTTATGCCAGCATATACTATATTGTGCAGTCCCTTGCTTACTGGAAACCTTATTTTTTGTACTATTTCCTCGACGGGCATAGGTATGCCTCCCACGCCGCCTATAGCAGGTACTCCCTTATAAAAGAGACTTGTCACACCTGTAAGTCTCACCTCCTCAGGGTCTAGTCCTTTTAGCACTTTGGTCTACCTTATACTTCTCTCTCTTTGACTTCCCCTTCGGTGTCTAGTGATTGAGTTCTTACAACGTACTTCGGTCATACGATTAGCTCCTAACGCTCACACACTGGGGGGCAATTCGTTACACCATTTTTTGGTCATCTAGCCTATTATCATTAGATGGATCCAAGTACACCACATAAGACCAATTTTACATTAAGTAAAATTGCTTTCACTATAAAAATAACTTAGTAAACCACCTTTATTAAGTTATTTATGGTCTAAACATGAAAACCCATGAGGAAATATTAAATAAATCTACATTTTTTTTATTTTCCTCAAGGAATAATTAATTAAACAGTAGTTTGATTAATATTCCTGGTTATATTTAACCCAAAAAAGGAAATTAATTAGATAAATCATTATTTATCTTATTATTTCCTAAAGAATAGTTATTTAAACCTTATTTAAATAATATTCTTTGTTAAATATGACTAAATCACCCATAAATAATTAAATAAATCATTATTTATTTGATTATTACTCAACCACATCCTTAAATTGATAAATAAATCATTTATTTATTTATTATTTACAAATAAAGGGATTTGACCCAAGTCAAATTCCTTTTCCCTCCAACAAATATAATAAAATATTCCACAAAAGTTGGATCTTGATTTGGTTAATAATATTTTAACTATGCACCAATATCTAGATTAACTCAATATTTTGTTATAAATAGAAGGGTTTTCCCATTCATTTACCACCTTTTGTTGCCTAAAGATCACTCTGGATCTATACTTTTGGTTTGACTATTGATCCACCATCATAGTCATATTTTGCTATCATTTTTTGTCTGGGTTTTCTACACCATCAAGAGAGAGGAGTTTTAGATCTGAAGTGTTGATGACTTACAAGAACCCATCCTATTGAGGAGAACAAGGAACACCCTCTTGTGTTTTTCGGTCCTGGCGTCCATAATAAATTCATTCGACATATTCTCGTCTTGTTTATTGGATTCGGAGTAACTATTTTTTTTTACCGTTTAATGTCTTCTAATGCATAGATCTAGATTTTGAAAAGATTATCTCGATCACCTAACCACAAATCAAGATACTGCTGTCATCTTTGTTGTTACTACTGTTGACAGTGGCCAACTAAAGTGGTCTTTTTTCGTACGCTTGGAATTAAGATTCATACTAACAAATAGACTTTGTTTGGGAAGTCTCACTCGTTGTTTTTCAGCCTCCAATAATCGGATTCATCGACTTTTTCCCCATATCTAATTTCTTCATCGAGTTTCGATTGTGGAGTCGCCATTGGAGAAGGAAATGACTCTTGCTATTGTTCTTCATCATCCTATATCCTTTATCTCTTTCTTTATCTTAAATCATATTTCTTATGCAACTCTGCTTGCATAAAGTGTATAAATTGTCTACAATAATCATCCATCTCTTCTTGGTCAAAGGACACCTCATCTTAGGTGTATTATTCTTCACATTCTTCCTCTTCTTCATATTCTTTCATGTACATGGCAGTTATCTGATCTTTAACTTCCCTTTGATCATCTTCAGCAGATTGTGACGGTGCTACTTCTATGTATAGTGGTGCTTGAACTTGGTCTTGATCTTTTCTCTCCCTCTGCAAGATTTGCAGGGGCTGTTTTATAAATTGAGGATTAAAAACTCCTCTATTTTGTTGTGCAGGCCTTTGGGAGTTTTTATTCTCTAACTCCATCTTCACTAACTTATTTGAAAAATTCTTGATAACGTTTGTCATTTCATCAATCCTCTGATCTTGTGTTGATTCTTCTTTGGCCTTGCCTTTCTCTTGAACTGACTACTTTTCTTGTGTTTTCCTAGCAGCATTCATGTTTGCTTCAATTTCCAAAGCATCATTTTCGATTTTCTCAACAGTAGGAGATCTCCTCTCTCTTAAAGTGAAACTAAAATCTAACTCAAAAGCTCAAGCAAAAACTTCCCTTGCTCCAACAGGAGGGGGTTTCATTTCTATTGGTAAACTATTATAAAATTTGTTTAATATTCTAATAAAATTAGTCATGTTTTCATTAGAAATTTTCTTGATTGCGTTAAAATCTGTCAATGAATAACCATGATCTCTTTTTTCACCCCATACTCGGGTGAATTGTGTTTCTAATTACTCCCAATTATTAATTGAGGCATTTGGTAAACATTTAAACCATTTTCTTGCCTCTCCATTAAGAGACTATACAAAAAGCCTCATTACTACATCAAGATGTTCTACATTTAGATTCTCAGCAAAGTGAAAAACAATGGCAAGTGTTGTTCTGCAACCACTTCATCTTCACCAGTAAAATGAGGAAGTAACTTGAGGTATTCTTGGGGCATGGCATTCATAGGTTGTGGAATATTTAACGGTGCATACCTGTTCATTAAGAAAGAAGGGGCTGCCATGTTTATGCCTTGGTTAACTGCTCCTTGAGTAGGTGGGGTTTGTGAACCAGTTGTGAATGTGGATGAATGGGGTGAAATAACTGATATGGGAAGGGGTTGATGAACAATGGCAGAAGAACCAACAGATGTATTTGGTTGAGCTTGTGTGAAGGTAAATGAAATAGATTCAAAAGATTGTTCTTCTAACCTTGGTTCTTGAAAATGAACTGGTGGGGAAAAGGATTCTTATTCCAAGAAAGTGAGTTTCCTAGAAATATCCTTGGATGAAGGGTTATGTGAACTGCTGCCAGGTGCAGGTAGTGTAGAATTAGGAGTGGAAGGATTTTTTGGTTTTTGAGCCTTTTTAGAAACCAATTTTTCAGGATCTGACAATATAGGAACTTTCTATTGCGAGGTATCTGACCTCATATGAGGTATTTTATACACCAGAATTATGGAATAAAAATACAACCTGATATTTCCTCCTCTCTGAACAACCAGAGAAAATATAACAAAAACCCAGGGAATGAACTTTTCTTCTTCGTCCCCAACAACGACGCCAAAAAATGTTGTATCTTAAGAAACAATCCCTTGGTTGTGGTAAGGAATCAGTGATCAAGATATATATATATATATATATATATATATATATATATATATATATATATATATATATATATATATATATATGTCGTCGTAAATATTATGTCAAATGGTCTTTGCTTAATCACCTTCAGAAATTAATTATTAAAACCCTCAAGAATCTGATGCAATAAATGCTTCACAATGCCATTATCTGTTGATATTAATTGGAGTGATAAGAAGAACATGAAGGAAGCCCAAATTGATATGGTGATAATCAAAATCTATCACTTTAAACTTCAGAATAATTTTATGAAAGTGGAATAGTTAAAATGAAGGAGCGCCCATTAAGGATATTTAACTCTTATTCACATATGTAAAAAGAGACCTGCAGATACACTACTTCATTTTATTCATAGAAGGAAAAATACATAATGGAAACTGGGAAACATATAAATAACGACAAATGCAAGAATCTTGATCTACATTCATTAATCATCTGAAAATTGAGTACAAAATTTACAGTAGTCCAAAGGTCCAAAACTTGGAACCTTTCCTTTCTTCTTCTTGTCTTTAAATACAAATGTAAAGCAGTTTGTAACTGTTGAAACTACTCCTAACTGCTCAAAGTATTTGAAACTTCTTAAACTACCTATTACATATCATCAAAATGTCTCATTACAATTGAACTCTCTTAATAGAGATAAAATAAAACTTAAACTCTAATCTATTTGCCGAATATGAATTGGTCTTGCTGCTGCTACATTCTCCTGATTGGCTAACTTGTCTTTCTTTGAAGATGAGGTATCATTGGGTAGAACAACCATCCAAGCTCTACATTTCTTTCACACTTCAATTTTTTTCTTAGGGAATTAATCATCTTGTGGTACTCCAACCTAAAGGCAGTGATCCTGCTGAATGTTGGTATCTCTGTAACTAACGTCTTCACCATACATAATAGCTGAATTTTCCTCTGAAGAAATTTAATGGTTGTTGCTCCTTTCAGGATTAAAGTCTTCTCATGAGTGTTATCCACCTCACTTTTTTCTAATACCAGTAGTGGTTCGTAGGAATCCCATGATTAAAGACCGCCTTTAAGGTCCTAGCATGATGGCAATCCTGCCATGGCTCTTTTTTCATATAGATTGTCAAACTTGTTCACTGCTTCTGTAATCTCTGTCAACTTCTTCTCAGTGGTCTTCCTGCAAGTATTTTTAACAATCAACTTGTTAATATCTAGAGCATATAGGATCCTATATTTAATCTCATTTTCCATTAACTCTTGATCAGTCTTAGAATCAATGAAATAAATAAATTTATTTTCCCATATGGCTCTATTAATAGTCTTATGCTTGTCTACCATAACCTTCTCCTCAAAATCTTTGACAATGCTTTTCTCTTCTGATACAGTAGTCAAAGAAACTCAAGTTGCTTTAATTTCTTTAATGATTTCATTCCAGATGATATCTTTAGCCTATATCAAAGTTATATTTCCCTTCAATTTCTCCTTTAGACTCTTGATTTTAGCATCAGTTGTTTGGCAGTCTGTCCTGTATTTATTAATTTCGCCATCCTTGGCCTGCATTATTTTTGTTACTATCTCCAGATCATTTTGTGCCTTTTTGAGATCTTTCTCTGCCATTTTCAGTTCAATATTTAATTGAGATAGATGTGCTACTGGATCATCATTTCCAGATGGAAAAATGATGGTACAGGAATGGGAATCAATCTGGTTTTGCGGTGTCAGCATAGTCTCCCTCAATTTAGAAATTTCTTCTTCTTTCTTGCTGAAGAAGGCTTTCTACTACCATAGAATGCTCCCCTGTAGGTAACTTCAACTTTTTATTCAACACATAAATCTTTGATTCTGTACTTTGTAGCAATTTCTGCACAACAGACCTGACATTTGGATCTACTCCAATCTTTACAATTATCTTCTTGAATTCTTCATTTTGTGTTGTTAAAGCCCTGGAGTTTTCTTTCTCCAATTTCAGTTGCTTGATCGCCTTCCCTAGCATGTTCTCTACCTTAAGAGCCATTGCATTAGTTTTGGTCAAATCATTCACTATCAATTGACCTGTTTGCATGTGTAAATTTATTTATCAATTAAAGGAATCTTTCTCACATCAACAGTTAAATTTACAATATTGAAATTATTCGATGACCCTATAGTCATATAAGAGGGGTGAGAAAGAGCAATCTTAAATTGATATTTTTCAAGATCCATGGCAGTCAGCAATCTTTTTTGGTATGGAGTTATTTGATATTCGGCATGTGCCACCATGCTGGCCTTCATCCTTTGATTCCTTTCAGCAATTTGAGAAAATACTTGTTTAATCAAAGGTACTTACTCCTGAGCATCTCCATGTCTTCTTGGTGAGGTTGGAACATTATGCTCATCTCCTAGTTGAAGTGAGAAACCAGGTTGAGCACCTGTTATGTCTTCATTGAATTTTTTTCTCTTTTCAGCTCTCTGCTCTTCGTCTTCTGAATCAACAACTTCCTCTTTACTCCTCTTGCTTGATTTCTCAGATATAATAAGATTTTGTATATTAGAAGCAACTGAACCTTCAAAACCCTTATTTGCTAGCTTATCTATGTTAGGTCTACTTTCATGAAGAAATGTTGAGTACCCATTTTCAACTCTCCTGTTTGAAATTACTTTATGGGGGTCGTAAGTCCATTTATCTCCTAACAACAAATGCATACCATCTAACATCTTATTAACTCATCAGTTTCTTGTCTCATGTTGACTATAAACGGACCCACAGACATACGTAATTTAAACATATGACCTTTTTTCATCGGTACAAAATGTATTTGATCGACATTCAAACTCTGCCTAATGAATTCTAAGGCAAATAATCTCATAGCAACAAATGTAGGCAACCTATATGGTTCTACCCCAACCCCATAAAGTCTGATCTCTGAGTAATCTTCATAAACATACCTATCTCCAAACTTAAAATTGTCCCTAACTGCAAAAATTCTTGAGCCTTTAGCAAGAAAAATGGGGGAGAAACCCCATTAAAAATTTTGTAAGCAGTAGACATGAAATGATTTGCAAAATCAAACAACCCTTCCTCATTTTGCTCCTCTCTTACTACATCAGTCCAAAACACTACTCATTGCCTCTTTTTATTTATATCCATGATGTTTAACCCCAAATCCAAGAATTCTTCCACATTTTGATATAAAAAGAGATAAATGATAAGAGAAGGGAACTTGAAAGACCCAGTGAGTGATAAAATTATGATTTGAGTATTGACAACCTCCTGCCAATATGAAGGGATATCCAATACTACTCTCGGCTTCATCATCAATGAAAATAGTCCAAGAACTAATTTGTCAATTGAGTTGTCGTCCTCCTTTCCCAATATCTTTAGTATACACCTCAGCACTGGCCAAAATTCTGTATCAAAAATGTCTATGGAGAACTCCTTACTATCATGTGCAAATCGCTTCATATCTGGCCTCGAGAAGAAGGAAAACTGGGTGAATTCTTGACCTGCAAGACTATCATAATGTGTTTCCAATGACTCGATAGTGAATTGAACATAAGATTATGACTCTGGATAACATAAAGCTTGACAAATTAACTGGGCCGAGACTTGCAAAACATTCTCTCCTAGACAATTCATCACAAAACACTTGCCAGGATACATAAAAGACACCATCCAGTGCACAAACTTAGGAAAAATATGCATTTTAGGGATACATGCAAACAGTACACCTGACTTGGCCATGGCAGTAAAAATAATGCATGCTTTGTCATTCAGACAGACCTGTTGATAAAAATGAATTTGTTCTAGAGAGAAAACAATATCTCAGATATCCCTCTCTGTTGGCTCAAGGGGTCCTGACCCAGGTTCGGAGTTCAAGGTTTGCCAACAAACCCCTATACTACTAACCCTTTCGGTAGTGACCCTCTTGCGCAGGTCAAAGTCTCACCCGAAGTAGTATGGGTGGGTGCTGGAACCAAGTTTCCGCACCCTGAGAAAGGGTAGGTAAGGCAAGCAGAGCTGCGTCCAGCCCTGTGATACCCAGATCGCCTCTTTATGAGAAGGATCTATAGGTCTCTTTTTGCATCCGTGTGTGCAAGGTCAACTATAATACAGTGTTTGATAATTATATACTTCTATGACAGTAGCACAATATTGCATAAAATAGAACATAATAGATCCAAATGCAGTAAACACACTTACACAGAACTTTCGCAGCTGAATACAGAATACACATAATATAGCAATTACCAATGATTCGCATAAATAGTACACATAGATTCAGTTCTCAAACAGCCTTTCTTATTCATCAATTCATCACAATACCTGCCCCAGCCTGTGCACACAGCAGCAGGGTCCGCATACAGCAGGACTTTGGATCTCCACGCACATAGCCAGCAGGAGTCCTTTCCCCAAAAACCTAAACAAATATACTAAACCACAATTCACATCAATAGCTCCTTATTTCCCTACCTACAATCCCAAAATTTCCCTCTATTTATAACAATCTTTCCTAAGTTTTCCTATGGTTCGCAAACCGTGGTTTTCGGACCCCAGGTTTACCCTTTAACCCATTACAATGCTTTCGGGGCTTTGTCCCACCCCAAAACCCCTGCGCTAAAATAATTATAATAAAAAATATACAAAATTGGACCAGTTTCGCAGCTTGTAGGAGACCCTGTTCCAACAGTCCCCCAACACAATCTTGTGACTCGTCCCAAGTCACTATGGCCACAGGTCTTCCAATCACCCCTAGAGCTGTCTGATGACCAGCTTGTGTATCCTGTTTGTGCATCAGCATCCTATCCCAGGTGGATCGATTCTTCCTGAGCCAATTATTCCAGCCATATAGTCATTTAGCCCTGTATGGATTGACCCAGCTACCATTGACATATCCTGGTAACATGTCACCACATAGGGTAGCTAACCAGACTACTCCACCATCTGTGATTTCCTTAATGGTGTAGGGACCAAGCCAGTGCTGTCGAAATTTCCATGGGTGTTTTGCAAATTGGCTATCATATAAGAGGACTAGGTCGCCTTCTACGAATGTCTTTTGGCGAATATGTTGATCATGCCAAGCTTTATCATGAGCCTTCTGAACCTACTGATGAAAGTTAGCAATGAACCGGTCTTCCTCCAATGCCAAAAGTTGTGCAAGGCATTCCTTCATTATATCAGGTTCTACCATATTTTAAAATGCTGCGATACGTAGGCTAGGAACAATGTATTCTATTGGCATAATGGCCTCCTTGTCGTAGACCATCCGAAAGGGGGTCCTTCCTGTTAGCTTCTTGCAAGTCGTTTGGTAGACCCATAGAACAGAGGGGATGCATACATCCCAGTCACTATGATCGGCATTGCATACCTTGGTCAATGCCTGCAATAAGATTTTTTTGAAAGCCTCGACCGCCCCGTTTTCCTATGGATGGTATGGTGTACTTTTCACATGATGGATCCGGAATTCCTCATTCAAAGCTTGTATCGTTTCGTTAACGAAGTGTGTGCCTTTGTCGCTCATTAGGATCTTTGGGCAGCCAAACCTGGTCAGAATTTGCTCAAATATGAAGTGCACAGCAGTATTTGCAGTACAATCCTTCACCGCTTGCACTTCAGCCCATCAAGTGACATAGTCAGTGGCAGTAATAATGTAGCGTGCACCTCTCTTCTTGCCTGGCGGATTGATGGGTCCTACAAAATCAATAGCCCATTTGTCAAAGGCATACAAATCCATTTGAGGTTGCAGTGGCATTTCATCTCTGCGTGAGGTCCATCCTGTCCGCTGGCATGTATCGCACGATTTACAATAGGTGTGAGAATCATGATGTAGGGTAGGCCACCATAACCCAACTCGCAAGATATTTTGTGCCATTGCTTTTCCTGCATAGTGGCCTCCTGCGATGCCTTCATGTGCCTCCACAAAAACGACATGCCATTCATGTTCCAGGACATATCTGCACAGTACTTCTTCAGCGCCTAGTTTGTATAACTGGCCGGTAATGATAGTAAAGTTCGTCGCCCGAGTAACCAACTCCTTCTTCTGCTGCACCGAATATTCTACGGGGGCTACGCCTGTAGTCAAGAACTGAATGATATTATTGAAGTGTGCATCAACCACCTTAATGGCGAATAGCTGCACATCTAGTAATCCTTCCTCCAAGTTAGTGGGTTCTTCCCCCGTCTCAATGCATGACAGATGATCCAGACCCGCATTCAGCCTTCTGGGTTTGACGATGATTTCAAAATCATATTCCTGAAATAGCAACAGCCATCGGAAAATCTTCCCCCCCAACACAAGCTTGTTCACAAGGTTTTTTAAAGCCGAATGATTGGTAAACATCTTAAATTTTCCACCCAATAGATAGTGTCGATATTTCTGTTATGTGTATACCATAGCCAGTCCCTCTCGTTCGGCGGTAGATTAGTTGTGCTCTATGCCCTAGAGCTTTCGACTAGCAAAGGAAACTGGGTGATCAATATCTCCCTCCCCAGGTTGAGTTAGGACAACACCCAAGGCGATGCCTGATGCATCCACATGTACATGAAATTCCTTCGACCAATCAGGAAATATTAGTATGGGTGCAGAGATCATCTTCTCTTTGAGTAGCTCAAAACTCTTCTGACATTCATCATTCCAAAAAAAGGAAACATCCTTTTTAAGTAGTTTTTCCATGGGTGTTGTGATCAGTGCGTACCCCTGAATGAATTTTCTTTAATAGCCCATGTGTCCGAGAATCGAACGCAGTTGTTTCTCTATTGTTGGGACTGCAAGTTTTATAATTATGGCTACCTTCACAGGATCAACCATCAGCCCTTGCTGGCATACTATGTGCCCGAGCAAGATTCCAAAAGGCACGTAGAAGATACATTTATTGATATTCAAGGAAGTATGGTGGTTTCGTCATGCATCCAACATTAAGTGTAGGTTGGAGACATGCTCCTTTACCAAGCCAAATACCATCCAGTCATCGAAATAAACCTCCAGGAACTTATGGATAAACTCCTTGAATACAACAACCACTACTCTTGAGAAGATAGCGGGTGCGTTCTTGAGACGAAAGGGCATGATTGTATACTAAAAGGACCCCCATTCTGTTGCGAATGTAGTCTTACTATGATCTCCAGGTGCAATTCGGATTTGGTGGTACCCTGAGAACCCATCGGTGAAGGAATAGGCTTCCTGTCCGCCCATGCTATCAAGGATTTCGTCTGAGAAAGGCGTAGGGAGGGGTCATGTACACAGGCGTCATTTAAATTGCATACATCTACGCAGATTCATATCCTCCCCTTTGTCTTCTTCTCCTGGATGACCATCGGACTTACCTAATCTAACTGTTCAACTGGTTCAATGATACTTGCGGCAAGCATTTTGTCCAGTTCTTCTTTGACCTTTTGCTTATATTTAGGGTTCAATTTGTAAGGCCGCTACTTTACGAGGTGCGCCTCTGGTTTCAGAGTGATGTGCATAACGCCTAGGTCCACTGTGATTCCTTTGATCTTGGAAAAATTTGTCGGGAATAAGTCCTGATATTCCATAATTAGCTCTGTAATTTTTCCTACGATTCCTTCGTCCCAATAGTCCCCAATTTTGGCCAATTTAGGATGTTCTTCCGACCCGATATTAATTTCACGTAGCATGAGAGGTTGAGTCACATCAATATTCTACAACGGAGGTCCAATGACTGTGTGTTCCCCCTCGGATTATGGGACAGAGACGTTCTGAGGATTATCTTCCTCTTCTTCTATCATCAAGCTCTGGCAATTGACTATGTCTTGCATCTATGCTTCCCATGTCAAGACTTCTGGTGCAGCGTGATGGTGCGAGTTATTAAATACAAAAGCATCGATGTCCTGTAGAGCTTCGTCGAGCACCTCCGTCCCCCCAATTAGCCCGAACGTTCCTAAAAAAGTCATCTTTTAGTATTTCCCAGTGGCGGGTGCACTGATGTAGCTCCGCATCTAAATACCATGCGACGGGGATAGGTCCCAAGGCATGAATAAATAGATGAACCCACTCTTCTGTAGTTCGGTCGGACCATTTGTCCATTCAGGTGAGCAGATGCACGCGGGGGTCTCCAAGGCTGAGGAACATCTTGGTGCGTACGTCAGCCGGAGGTGTGAACCGCAGGATCATCATATCCCGATATGTCTCCTAGTCCTGGAATGCTTCATTGTGGGTGTCCCACCATCGCGCAAGTGTTCCGCGTATAGCTAGATTAAGGGCCCAGAGCCATCGTTATCTTGGAACCGTAGCTTCCAGTGTTCTCAGGAATTCTTGGATGCTACTAGACTCATCAAAATGGGGTAGATCTCCTACCTCTGAAGAAATGCAGCAGAGGTCCCTCGTGACCCGAAGACAACGTAGCACCAAAACATCGTGCAACTGGTTTTTCCAATTCTCCATCTTCTCATTAGAGTCAGAGAAGTATTCACTGTCTGCCTCCCAGCAGAGTACCCCATCCATCGTGGGATTGATCCAATCTTCGTTCCATGCGGTCAACTTGTAAATGTGATCTACCTCTCTTTCACCGTGTACTGGTTTTGTGTAGCGTTTACCTTTCGTAGGATCTAATGGTATTATCACCCTTATTCCATTATTTTCAAATACCATGATTCTATTTTTTAGGTTGACTATACCACCCATATCTATGGCCTAGTCGAGTCCTAAGAGTGCAAGGTATGGGTCTGCATCTTCTACAATCTTAATTAATTCGAAATCAACCTGGGCCCTGACCCCAGTGATATCTACCATGATTTTTGATAGTCTCCCCAGAGGTATAATCTTCTACTGGTTGTCCATATGCAGTTGGATATTGGACCACTCCAATTTGGGTTCTCCCATTTGCTGCCAATTTTTCTTAGGTAGCTCGTTTGCATCTGACCCCAAGTCTAAGACAACCTAATTCAACTCATAATTATCGATTTGGGCAGTTAATCTCATCTCCCTACCGGTGCGTTTCCTATATCTGCCTAACTTGTGCACGTCTCGAACTTCTGGAGATAGGTGGGACTACCCTACGCAACTATCTATCACTGCCTGAAGGTTTTCTTTAGTCAGTGGGTGACGTAATAGCTTTATACACACCTACAAGAATGGTCTCACCTCATCATCCACTCTGAGGTGCGTAGGTGTCTGCATAGTCTGAATAGTGGAGTCTCTTGTCTCAGTACTGTCCTGGTGGACTGCGGTAATTGTTTCTTGTTTTGGTTCGCGGTCCAACCCTTCTTGGTTGATAGGTGCCTATTGGATTGGAGGACCCCTTGCAACCCCCTTCGTAGGCTCCTTGGTGGCCATCCTACTATGTGTTGCAACATTTTCACTCGGATTTCTGTCCCGTAGTTCGGCCTTAACTCTTCGTACGTTATGCATTGGTGTTGGCTGTTTTTCTTACATTTTTGCTATCAATATTGGGCAGTCTTCAATCTCATGGTCCAGCTGCCGGCAATATTTGCAAGATCTCCTGGTAGGATTTGGGAAGTCCCTTGCAAAGTGTCCTACTTCTCCACAGTTATAACAGATTAGCTGCCCACGTCCTCATCCCTCACTTCCTCCCAGACCTCCCCTACCCCTTGCTGGAGAGCCATCAAAGCTTGCGAGAGATCTAGGAAACACAAGGTATGACTGTACCCTATACAAGTTTCCTCGCTCTATCACCAGCTCGTACGTTCGAAAGTTCTACTCATCATGTCCTACTAATCGGCAGAATCTACACCATTGTTGCTTTAGTTCGCCCATACTTAGCCGGGGGCATTGGGTTGTATCGTGCAGTCCTGCTACCCGACAGTTATTGCACCACAACGCAGATCCGCTTGAGCCTAGATGTAGCGGACTAGGGCCTCCTGCCTGCATGTAATCTGCCAGTAGTGGGCACTGATCCTTCGTATGTTCATATGCCCGAGATCGTATGCATGATAGGTCTTCACTAGCTCCTTTTCCCCGTTCCTTTCGTAGGTTCTGAATCTCCATGTGCATAGCTCCAAGATGCTCCTGAATTTTTTGTACTCCTACCAAAGTGTCTTCTCTAGGCGCGGCTTCTAGTTTCATGGAAGCTTCCAAAGATTTTTGTTGTGATTCAAAGGTTTGTTGGCCCATAGGTACACGTAAGTGAGGTAGCAGCATAGCGATGAACCATTCAGTATGTTATTTGTGGTCATACTTAAATCCTCCCTCTCTGATTGCTTTTTTTAGTCTCTGATCAACTTCCCATACAGACTCAGTTATTCTTTGCTTGAAATTTTTCACATCTGCCACGATCTGAGAGTAGGACTTAGGTTTTCAGAACTGTCGTTTTAGGGCATCCTTAATATCTTCAATGGATGTGCTCTCGTTTTGAGATATGTACCGCATATACTAGTCCATCACTCTCTCTTCGAAGGCCAGGGACAGCTGCACCATTTTCACATTATTGCTCACCACACTTTGTGCAATCCATACCGAGTCTGCAACAAACCAAAATTGGTCCATGTCCTCATCTCTAGCACCTTTAAAGGTAGGTAATTTCAAGTGTGTTGCCATGTCTCCTTCTAGCGGGGTTTCGGGCGAGGTTTTATACTTATGTGGTTCTGACGATGGTGTAGCTAGTGGGCTTTGTGCAGCTGCTCCTTTCAGCGGGCTATAGACAAATTTATCCCCTTCTTGATTGGTTCAATAGTACTTACCACTCCACGTTGTACTTTCGTTCATTCAATTGAACATGCTCTCCTTCCTTGCCAGGCCTTCAATACTTCTTGGAATTACTCGATCCCCTTCTCAGCATGCTCCTGGTCCTAGCAACGAAACCATTTGTTGGCTCAAGGGGTCCTGACCCAGGTTTGGAGTTCAAGGTTTGCCAACAAACCCCTGTAATATTGGCCCTTTCGGTAGTGACCCGCTTGTGCAGGTCAAAGTCTCACCCGAAGTAGTATGGGTGGGCACTAGAACCAGGTTTCCGCACCCTGAGAAAGGGTAGGTAAGGCAAGAAAAGCTGCGTCCGGCCATGTGATACCCAAATCACCTCTTTCTGAGCAGGATCCATAGTTCTCTTTTCACATCCACATGCACAAGGTCAACTATACTATAGTGTTTGATAATTATATACTTCTATGACAGTAGCACAGTATTACATAAAATAAAACAAAACATATCTAGATGCAGTAAACACACTTACACAAAACTTTCGTAGTTGAATACAGAATACGCATAATACAACAATTACCAATGATTCACATAAACAGTACACATAGATTTAGTTCTCAAACAACCTTTCTTATTCATCAATTCCCTCTTACAATACCCATCCCAGCTTGGGCACACAGCAGCAGGGTCCACACATAGCAGGACTCTGGATCTCCGTGCACACAACCAGCAGGAGTCCTTTCCCAAAAAACCCAAACAAATCTACTAAACCACAATTCGCATCAATAGCTCCTTATTTCCCTACCTACAATCCCAAAATGTCCCTCTATTTATAATAATCTTTCCTAAGTTTTCCTATGGTTCGCAAACCGTGGTTTTCGGACCCCGTGCTTGCCCTTTAACCCATTACAATGCTTTCGGGGCTTTTTCCCACCCCAAAACCCCTGCGCTAAACTAATTATAATAAAAAATATACAAAATTGGACCAGTTTCGCAACTTCTGGAGACCGTGTTCCAACACTCTCAATTTCCATGAGAGGAATATGGTTGGATGAGCCGGAAAGGGAGGAATTTTTAGCTATGATACTGCTCAGGGTGGCGAACAATGATGGAAGACACTGGTGAAATTAGGTTGAAAAATACGGAGGAAAGACAATTAACTTTTGAAAAGAAGAACCAGTTTAAATAGATGGCACAGTGTCTATAAATTAAATGCTGAGTTGACGCACTAAATACCGTTAAACGTTACCATGAAGTGGCTAAAAGCTGTCACCAACTAGTAGCTTACGTCACTGTGGGGGGCCTCTAGGGTACAGAGCGCTCATCGGGGCACTACCCCCGCAGTGAATCTAGACCGTAGATCTTGATCAACTCATCAGTCAACGGGGTCAACTGCGAAGGCACCCTCCCCGTTAACTCGTGTGTCGAATGTGCCCTGCAGGTTGTCGCCTTTGTCTTCTGACAGGAAAATATTTGGATCCCGCTCGCTTACTTGCTCGATCATTAACTGAAGCGTTAGGACCCAGCTTCACTTATTCTTCAAAGTGTTGAGCTTTAAATTTACAACAACATTAAAATTTTAGTTAAAGTATGAGAAAACTATACTTTAACATATATTTTATATATTTTTCCATTTTTTTGTATTTTTGAAAATTTAACATAAAGGATATTTCAAATGAGCCACAACAAGTCCTATAGAGGTTTCAGACCTCTGAGATGACTTCGAGTCAGCTGGGAGTGATGTCTTTGTGACTCACGGTTTGAAATAAAGAAGCCAACAAAGCAAGTTACGGCAGGATGACGCATGGTGTTTGGATGGCATTGGTGGATGGAGTTCTCCCTAGTTGAGAGGGAGTGTTAATTTTGGGCAACTAGGTCCAAACTCCATGTTGTACGGGTCAGATGATGATGCCAAAATTTTTATTGGATTCCTCTTTCGAAGAGGTGCAAGATTGATCTAAAGATCATCTTGATCGGATGATCAGAACATTTATTTTGAATTTATTCCACTTACGTGCAAGGTCGAGCATAATTGTATTGTAGGCTTGAGAGCCCAATAGATGTGTCAAACACCCTCATAGATGGATATAAATTGGAGAGACTTGGAGGTCATTTCATCATCAACTCATCACACACTTCTCTCTTGTGTTTGATTGGTTCGATCACTCTTAGAGGCACTTTCTTCTCACACGTGTGGAGTAGTAGCTAGGGTTTCCTGGTGCAGATCTGTTTATGGCTTTAGCACAGGTTTGACCAGCATTGACTTTGGTCAATTCTTGGTTCGTTGACCTCCAAAATTCACCAAAAGTAAAATTTTTGAAGGCCGCATTGATTGGCACACATACCGAGGCTGAATGTTGACTTTGACCTTGCTGCATTGACTTTTTGTTGTTGCTGTTTTGCGTTGACTGCATTGACTGGAAAACATTGACTTTCATTGACTTTGGGTTGACTTTATGGAGTTGTCTTGAGGGTTGTGTGACACATTTGGTTGGATGACCTTAAGAAGACTTTGCTGGTTGAAGCATCCTATTCACTATCGTAATGCCACCATTCTTCATCTTTGTTTGACAAAAGATAAGTATATTATTGGCTTGTCTTCCATAGATCTATTGGTATGTTCTATCAACATTTTACTTTCATGTTTATGTGATTGATATTTGGTATCGGGCCCTATAAGTTTGAAGTAAATTTGCATCAAGCATAGAACACTTTCAAAATTTACAGTGTTCCAATGAATGCTTCTCTATCCATGTCTATGAAGGTGGACCAAGGTACAGGGGTGTTGATTCTGTTGAGAGCATCTACCATTATGAGTTTAATAAGACCATGGTGAGCTAGGTGTTGATACTTTCTCTCCCTTACCCTCTGGCTCATGTCTCTGATTGAATGCAGGAGGAAGTATGGGATGTTTAGTCTCTGCTCTAGTGGCCAATCTCCTTTGAATCTAAGCTCAGGAAATAATCTGAAGTGGTATCCATAAACCACACTTAGTTTTCCCTCACATGAAATATATTTCATGATGTGATATGCTACCTCATCCCATGGGTAAGGGAGACTTTCCCTTCTTACCACATTCTTATCCTTAATGTATTCTTCATTAGGAGAGAAGAAACTCTTCTTAGAGGTAGTGCTATAAACTTTGTCCTCTTTGTTCCACTTAAATCCTAGAGGCAAGGTTGTAACTCTTCTAATGAGCTCAAGGGTTATGGTAATGGAATTTCCCCTAACCACTATGGTGGCCCTATCATCTACTGGGGAGTGAAAGGCTACTACAAATTCTAGCTCGCCACTTCCTCATCAAGGCTATTGAGGAGCTCAAAGAACCCTGACCAGCGGTGATTTCTAAAGATGTCAACCACAGGAGGGTGTAGTTTAATTCTTTTGATGTATGTGGGCTCCCTTCAGTTAAAACCTCCCCCCATATTGTGACTGTGTTAGAGAGATATTTTTTTGGATTTTTTTCCAAAACGCTGGTGATATGTGACCCTAAATGCTTCAATTTAACACAAACTGATATTTTCTTACCCCTACTTCTTTAAAAAACCTCTTAAATTTCTGAATATGGCTTGACTGTGTGTAATTTTCCATGATTTTTTTTATAACTTGGTGGGGTGATGTCCACTTAACTCTAAAAATCTGATGTTTTCTTGCTTGGAGGATGGTGTTGGGGTGTTAATACACTATGAGGGTGGCTTTCATGGCAATTTCTAGCATTGTGCAACCTTCCTGTAAACTTCCTGTAGCACCATCAGACTTTCCTGTAGCAAGGGCTTGCATGCAAAGGTTGATCTTGGTTTGAAACTCCTCGATGGCTCCTGTCTCTTTCCTTATCTAACTAGTCTCTGAATGCACAATGGAATGAGGGATAAGGAACCAAAGTACACATTTTATTCCAAATTGAGCGAACTTGGAGGGTAGTGGTGATGTGGATTTGGCACAAGGTTTCCTCATTTGGACCATTTGTCCCACTCGAGCCAATCATTCCCATCTGCCTCAGAATCACCTCCAAATCCTCATTATCTCTCCCTAACTAATGTGACAGCCCCATGTGGCATGCAAACCTGACTAACTCTTTACTTTAACTCTTCGAGGGTGGACAAGTTAATTGGCCACCTTTTCACCTATTAAACTCTCTATTTATTGACATTAACTCATTTTAGCCAAATGATGCATAGCGAGAAGGTGAGGGAGCCATACCTGAGCCTACCTGATCTTGATGAGTGGCAGGATCCTTTGATGCAGGGAGCTAGAGCATGGTGATGGCCATCAGTGCTTTGTTTCCTTTGTTGTGTTTTTATTTTATTTTTATTTTTTTTATTTTCTGAGTGAGCTCCTTATCACTTTTGTTTGTTGATTCTTTTACAGGTGTTTCATGGAGATCCTCAGGTGTTTTTGTTGGTGTGGCTTCCCTTATGGAGTCCTTTGGTGATCACATTGAGCCATCTCCATCAGTTACCTCCTCTTTATTTGACTTGTTGTTTGCATGTACATAATTTCTACAGGAAGTGATCATATTCCTGTATCAGTCCCTTTATTGCAGTTTTGGAGCTCCACTGAGCTAAGGAATGAAGAGAAGTAGAGCAGGCATACTAGGCATGGAGTTAGGAAGTGCATGGAGTGGTGAAATGGAGGATGATATGATAGGATAGGCCCTGTGTGAAGATTTAGCTAAACTAGCTCATAATGGCGACATAGATTGTTTAATGATTAAATATTTATGCATGGAGTGGAGTGATGCTTGTTCCTTCTCATATGACTTTCCTGTAGCATTACAAGGTTTCTTGTAGCACTACATGAAATCTTGTAGCAGGCTAAGACATCCTATAGCACTATATAGAGTAATAAATACATGGAGTTTTTGCTCACCTAGAGGGAGAAATGGATGGATGGATGCATACTGGTATTGGTCATGGAGAGGATAGGTAGAGGATAGAGAAGGAGAGAAAGGATGTTTCTCCATTTTCTCCAAATTGTCCTTGATCAACAACCTGTAAAACAGAAACAAGTTAGTGCATAGGTGTTGTTTCATCCCTTTTTCGTTTTCCTTTTTTTTTTTAAGACAGTTGGGCTGCCTTAGCGAAGGTTTTCAACCCATAAGCCTACCTTGGGCACCTCAAAGAGGTTTTCACCCAAGGATCTTTTATTTCTCTATTTTTTTTCTTTTCTCTTTTTTTTTATTGCCTCATGGAGGTTTTCAACCCAGGAGTTGGCCTTGGATGCCTCAGAGAGGTTTTCACCCATGCCTCTTTATTTATTTATTATTATTATTATTATTTTAATTCTCTAGGAAGGTGAGGGGTTGGAAAATATGGAGCTTCCAATGACATTCACCTCCCTTTTTATTGAATTGATAAATTCAACCTTAGACAAGGGATTTTTTTACATTTTTAGTCTGTAACCATTGACAAGTAGAGGGATCCCCTCCTCATCTATGGTTCTTATCTGAAAATCCCCTAGTCGTTAGTTTTCCTTTGAATTCCTTGCATATGGAGTCATAGAGCAATGCGCAATCGCCTTCATGAAATGTCTTCTCTTTGATGTGCTTGTCATGCCAAACTTTCCTTTGCAGCTTGATCACTTCTATGTGAATGACGGTGTGTATTATGAATTCATCCAAACCATTTAGCTGCAACAACCTTTCTTGTTGTGCCTTTGTGATGTCCAATTCCAATTGAGTTTCCATTCTCAGGGTGTTGTACTCAAACTCAATGGAAAGCAAAGCTTTCTTCCCATAAAATAGATCATATGGAGTAAACCCTGTGGTTGCCTTCCAAGTGGTATTGTAAGCCCAAGTGACTTCCACCAATATTTCTACCCAATCTTTCTTGTTGTTGCTCACAACCTTGGTGAGTATGTTCTCCGTAGTTATATTTGTCACTTTCACCTAGCCATTTTCTTGAGGATGATAGGCAATGAAAGTCTTGTTATTTATCTTGTGCTACCTCATGAGCTTCTTAGTGAGATGAGATGTAAATTGAAACCTATGATCAGTGAATACCTCTCTAGGGTATCCAAACTTGTAGAACACATTCTCTCTCAAAAACTTAGCTACCTTCTCTTATGTGCTACCTTCACAGCCCTTGTTTTAGCCTACTTAGTCAAATAATCAGTGCAAACTATGATATACCTATTCTTCCTGGATGGTGTATCAATGGGTCCAATGAAGTCCATGCCCCACTTGTTAAATGGCTTTAAAGCCACCTGAGGTTTTAAGGGAATTTCATCCCTCGGTGTAGGTCTCCCCATCCTTTGACACTAGTCACATCTACTGGTGTATCTCCTGGCATCTTAGTGGAGGGTAGGCTAATAGTAGCCTACTTGCAAAGCTTTAAATGTTTTCCTCTTAGCAGCAAAGTGCCCTCCACAGGTACCATCATGACATGCTGATAGGATGTTGAAGACCTCCTCTTCCCTCACACACCTTCTAATAATTTGATCGAGACCTAATTTAAATAGATTTTCACCAATCCAAGTGAAAGGGGCACTTTTCCTGATAATCTTTCTTTTTTCTTTGGAGGAAACCTATCAGCAACCAAGTAGTTAGATATGTTAGCAAACCAAGGATATAGTGTTGAAATAGAAAATATATGTTAATCCGGAAGCTGATCATCCACCACTCCTTCCTCATCTGCAGGTAAAGTTAGTTTAGATAATAAATCTACAACAACATTTTCCTTTCCTATTTTATCAACAATTGTCAAAAAAAAAAACCATATAATGATTCTAGCATTAACATCTGATTTATTCATTAGGTTCTTGATGGCTACATTGTCAGTATGTACAAATTTCTGATAACTAGTAATATAATTCCTGATTTGTTTTTAAGGAATGGACAATAACTAAGAGCTCCTTTTCAATGATAGTATAGTTAAGTACACTTTTGGACAGATTATTGCTAATGAAATTGATGGAATAGGGTAATTTGTCTTCTAACTACCCCAAGGCCTCCCCCACGGATTTATTTGATGCATATGTGTGGATGTGGAAGGGCAGAGCCCAATTGGGACCTCGAAGAATGGGGGAAATGGTCAGCTTTTCCTTGATGAGATCAAAAGCCTCGTGGCAGAGAATAGACCAGAAAAACCCATAATATTTGGCCAAATATGCGAATAATGGCAAAGCCTCTTCGCTGAAGTCATTAATGAACCTCCTATAGTAGCCAGCCAACCCTAGGAAACTTATTACATCTCTTTTTGAGGAATAGGCACCCTTTTTATGATGGTGATTTTGTTTGGGTTTACTTATATTATTGCTTGTGATATTGAGTGGCCTAGGACTATTCCTACGCTTTCTAGGAATTCACACTTTTCCAGACTTAGGGAGAGATGCATTTCAATGCAATTTCTTAATAATTTTCCTAGATTGGAGAGAGCCTCCTGGAAATAATACCCATAAGGTGTGAAATCGTCCATGTAGATTTCTACAAAGTCATGGACTAGGTCAGAAAAAATTCTCAGGACAACTCTCTAGAAAGTAGCAGGGCATTGCAAAACCAAAAGGGAAGGAATCTGTAAGAGAAAGTGCCCCAAGAACATGTGAAAGTGGTCTTGTTCTAGTCCTCGGGGCTAATTTGGATCTGGTTATACCCACTGAACCCATCCAGGAAAGAGACATTTATTTTTTGTTATTTTTTATTTTTTTAGTGTTGAAATAGAAAATATATGTTAATCCGAAAGCTGATCATCCACCATTCCTTCCTCATCTGTAGGTATAGCTAGTCTAGATAATAAATCTGCAACAACATTTTCCTTTCCTATTTTATCAACAATTTTCAAAACAAACTATTGTAATAACAACAACCATCTAATGATTCTAGCATTAACATCTGATTTATTCATTAGGTATTGGATGGCTACATGGTCAATATGTACAAAGTTCTGATAACCAGTAATATAGTTTCTGAATTTGTTTAAGGAATGGAAAATGAATAAGAGCTCCTTTTCAATGATAGTATAGTTAAGTTCAGTTTTGGACAGATTATTGCTAATTAAATTGATGGAATAGGGTAATTTGTCTTCTAACTACCCCAAGGCTGCCCCCACAGATTTATTTGATGCATATGTGTGGATGTGGAAGGGCAGAGCCCAATTGGGACCTTGAAGAATGGGAGAAGTGGTCAAATTTTCCTTGATGAGATCAAAAGCCTCGTGGCAGAGAATAGACCAGAAAAACTCATAATCTTTGGCCAAAAATCTGAATAATGGCGAAGCCACTTTGCTAAAGTCATTAATGAACCTCCTATACTAGCCAACCAACCCTAGGAAACTTATTACATCTCTCTACTTTTGAGGAATAGGCACCCTTTTTATGATGGTGATTTTGTTTGGTTTACTTATATTCCTGCTTATGATATTGAGTGGCCTAGGACTATCCCTACCCTTTTTAGGAATTCACACTTTTCCGAACTTAGGGAGAGATGCATTTCAATGCAATTTCTCAATAATTTTCCCAGTTTGGAGAGAGCCTCCTGTAAATAATACCCATAAGCTGTGAAATCGTCCATGTAGATTTCTACAAAGTCATGGACTAGTTCAGAAAAAATTCTCAGGACAACTCTCTAGAAAGTAGTGGGGCATTGCAAAACCCAAAGGGAAGGAATCTGTAAGAGAAAGTTCCCCAAGGACATGTGAAAGTGGTATTATCCTAGCCCTCATGGCTAATTTGGATCTGGTTATACCCACTGAACCCATCTAGGAAAGAGACACTTTTTTTATTTTTATTTATTTATTATTTTTATTATTTTTATTTTTATTTTTATGCAAGACCAACTAAGTCTTGATCTATGAAGGGCAAGGGGAAATGGTCCTTATTTGTGGATTTTTTAATTCTCGGTAGTCAACACAAACTTTCCACTTTCCATTTTTATTTGGGACTATAACAAGAGGAGACACCCACTCACTGTCTGATATAGGGTAGATGAAACTTGCATCCAACAACTTTTGTAGTTCATCCTTCACTATGTCTTTTAGAGCTGGGTTCATCCTTCTTTGGGGCTGGCGCACAAGGTTTCATCCCTCTTTAATATAAATATGATGTGTGCACATTGAGGGATGCACCCCTTTCATGTCTTTGTAGTCCCAACAAAATGCATCAATGTTTTCCTTCAAGAGCTAGCATAATTTCTCTTCTTCTTTGGCTGAAAGGGATGAATTAATCTTCAAGGATTTTGATGGGCCAAATTCCACAACCTTGGTGGATTCAGAGGTTCAATCAACTGAGTGTAGCTCAATCCAATGGTGGCTTTCAAATTCTCTTACTAGGTCATCGAGTGGAATGGAAATGGGGGGTTGGCTTTGAATGATGTGGTTGATGAGATCATCCTCATCGGGTTGCCCCACTCTAAGTACAATATCTATAGTAAAAATGGGGTATGGCGTGGTATTGTACACTTCATCTTCTTATTTTTCATCCTCAAACCACAAAGGTAGGTCATGGTCAATGGAAGGCTGAGCAGGAGGATATAATACCAATTGTTTGGACAAGGGCCCATTATTTATAGTCATTTTTCCCACCCTGCAGCTGATATATGCATCGACAGTGGCCAACCAAGGTATTTCTAAGAGAAGAAGGTATCCATTAAATGTGGTTTTTGGTTGGAGGACCAGGAAATATGTGGGGTACTCCCAGGAGTCAATTGAGACTATAACATCCTCAACAATTCCTTCTGGAGCTGTTGTGGACCTATCTGCAAGTTGCAAAACAATGTTGGTCTTTCTCAAATCTCCTTGGAGGTTGAGTTTAAGCATAGTTTCCTTGTTCATCACATTGATGGCAACCTCTATATCAATCAAGGTATGGGGAACTATGATACCATCGATGTGTACATCTACTACTGGACTTCTAGAGTCCAGGTACTTTAGGAAGATCAACCTTCCCAACATTAGGTCAGACAATTGTCCCACAACATTGATGGTGGGGGCGTCTTTCTTTTTTCTCCCAAATTTCTTGAAGAACTTTTATTTGATGAGCCTATTTCAAATAGTAACATCCTTAATGGCATGGACAAGGGGTATTTTCACACACAAATTTTCTGGCCCCATACAATTTTGTCTTCAAAAGTCAGTTCTCCCATAAGTTTTATCTCTTCTGGGGTGTTGAGATTGCAACAAGATGATGAGCTTAGTGGAAAGAAGTCGCCTTCACTAAGTGGGCCCGTAGGCTATTTTTGGCGCAAGTCTATTTTTAGACTATGTCTATTTTTAGACATGTCGATCATATTCTATGAGTTGCAGGATGCTATTTGTGGATGGTTGGTCAAGTTGGAAAAAATAGATGGACTTCTATTTTTAGACATATTGGCGTAATCTATTTTTAGATTTCCAGTCTAAAAATAGATATGTCGAATATTATTAGCTCTTAATAATATTTGGACTATAAACATTATCTTATTCTCTTGGAGCACTTCAGTTAAGTGCACAGATGTGGCACAGGAGCTGACAGAAGGAATTAAGCTATTCCTAAGGGTTATATGGAGCTATTGCATGAAGACTTCAGTTAGAACTCATGTGACAGAGTTTGGTGGAGTTGATTGAGGAAGTTAGTGGAGTTGTATTCAGTTTAACTAATCTAAACATAGTTGAGCTATTTGTATTCAGTTTAACTAATTGATACGTTTAGTGAGAGTGGTGTGAATTAATTATTAATTAATTCACTAATTATAAACTCATTAATCAACTAAAGAATACATCAGTTAACTTCAATGCATGGACAGTTTCAATGGAGACCAGTGAAGAGGTAGGTGAAAGAGCAAAGGTGGCTATCAAACAGGACTATATTGTTAAACATTTGAAACAACTAAAGATTGGATATGCTGAATGAGGACGTTACTAAGGCTGACCAAATCGGTCTATTCAGAGTCATCTTTCCTAATGAAGATTTAGTAGAGGTGCTATCGTGTGGTAGAGATTGAAATGATTTGGTTGATCGGGCTTTCCAAATTGTGTGTAGAAATTGGAGATTGTACTGAGAGCTTTGTGAGGAGCTTTGTATAATGATTGCTACATGATCTCTATGACATATAATATATAGATAGTTGGGGTTTTTTCATCTTTAAGCTTTCCCATAAAATATTGTGTTCATATGTGTGATTCTTCATGGTTTTAATGTGCGCATGCGATTGTTTTTATTTCCGAAATTAATGATCAATGGTAGAAGAGATTTTGTATTGTGCATGAAGTTAAAATAGTTTGTGATCAGGAGAATCTCGGTGTATAACATATCAGTTATAAAATTTCTTCATGGTATGAGAGCGAGATTGATCATTGGAGCAATTGCAAAACATCGGGCTGCTGGAGTTTTGTGTCAGGAATTTGGATTTTTGCAACACAAAGCTTTCTTGGTGTCGAAGTTGAGATGTCTTTCAAAGGATTGTGATTAGAGTACGCCCTTGAGGGCAACTCGAATTATATTGCATGGAAGGACAGGATGGAGGTGGTGCTAGATGAGAATGGGTTGAAGGAGTTCATAGATGCAGAAATTCCAAAACCTGCTTCTAGCGATGCTGTCGCACTTGACGCATGGCAAAAGAAGACAGAAAAGTGTCAAAGAATTATGTTGGAAGGTGTAAAGGATCACATAGTGTCCTACCTTCATGGAAAGGCTTCTCCATTCTTGATGTGGAAAGTGTTGACAGACTTATTCCAAATCAAGAGCGACCAGAGGAAGTTGGCGCTCAAGGATAAACTCAGGAACATAAAAATGGAGAAAGGCGACAGTATGCCCAAGTACCTCACGAAGTTCATCCAATGTAGGGATGAGCTGGGAAGTGTGGGGGTGACTGTATATGACAAGGACTTAGTGAACTTGGCTCTCCTTGGGCTTCCGAAGATTTGGCATTCCTATCAGGACTCTGTCAATGGTCGAGAGAAATTGCTAGGATGGGAGCGACTTTGGTCGGATCTTGTGCAAGAGGAGATAAGGTGAAGTACCAGGGACGGATCTTCATCAAAGAACTCAGATGAAGAAAATTACGCTTTGGCTGCCAAAGCAAGGAAGGGGAAGAGCAAGAAGAATGCTTCTCAATCCGGTGTGAAAGGCAAGAAGCAGGACATGTCCAAGGTGAAGTGCTTTCACTGTCACCAACATGGACATTACGCCACTAATTGTACACAGAAGAAGAAAAATAAGCAGGCTGTTGGATCTGCAGCTGGAGAGGCCTTAGCCTCATAGTTTGAGCTGAATTTTTCACTAATCACATGCTTGGTCTCAAGTATGATGGGTTCAGTGTGGTTTCTTGACAGTGGTGCATCTTTTCACATGACAGGAGACAAAGATTTATTTACTAATCTAGATGAGAAAGATCTTGGAGTGCACATCGAGATGGGCGATGATGGTAGATACAATGCGACCAGTATCGGTACCATTTCCTTTGAGAGGGAGTCTGGAAAACCCTTCGTATTGAAGGAAGTGATGCATGTTCCAAGATTGAAGAAGAATCTTATCTATATGGCGATGTTAGAAGACAAGGGATATGATGTTGTCTTTAGCGAGGGAAAGGATTTCCTGCACAGTAAGGTAACTGGTGAAACCTGGAGGATAGGGGTTCGAGTTAAGAACCTTTATCAATTGTAGGTAGATGGATGCGCAGGAATGGCAGGCAAGACAGAAGGAGTGGTGAGGCAGGATGAGGGCGAGCTGTGGCACAAGAGATTAGGCCACCTTCAACATGGAGCTTTGAAAATTTTGGAGCAGATTTCTACTGGGCTTCCTAAGGGTACTCTTGCGCAGTCAGATCAGTGCAAGGGATGTACCTTGGGAAAATTTGTGAAAGCCACCTTTCACGAGAAGGATAGTTGCGCCACGACGATCCTTGAGAGAATTCACACATACGTGTGTGGACCTTTCTCAGTAGCTTCGACAGCAAAGCACATGTACTATGTGATATTTGTTGATGATTTTTCTCGGAAGTGTTGGATCTTCTTCATGCAGAAGAAGAGCGAGACATACTCAAAGTTCTGTGAGTTCAAGGCGCTGGTTGAGAAATATTCAGGGAAGCAGGTGAAGGCTCTTAGGAGCGAAAATTGTGGTGAATTCATCTCTGGCGAATTCAAGGACTTTTGCAGCACAAAATGAATTCGAAGAGAGCTCATAGCGCCTCATAACCCATAGCAGAATGGAGTCGCTGAGCGAAAGAACAGAACGATCGTGGGTGTTGCACGGGCAATGTTGCATGATCAGGGCCTTCCCATACACTTGTGGGCTGAGGCATGAAATACTGCGGTTTATGTGCAGAACCGTTGTCCTCGCAGGATACTTGGCATGAGTACACCCAAGGAGGCGTTTTCTCGTAAGAAGTATGATATTTCCCATTTGAGGATTTTTGGTTCACATGTTTACATTCATGTGATGAAGGATGCCAGGAAGAAGCTGGAGCCGACTGCAGAGGTTGGGATATTTGTGGGGTACATTGATACGCCCCACAACTATCGTGTGTATTTTCTAGACAGTCACAAGACTATTGTGTGATGGGATATCAAATTTCATGAGGAGAAAGCCATGAAGTGTTCGCTCGAGAGGGAGCCACAATTGCATGCAGATGAGGAGCTATTAGTTCCTAATGATGAGCCTCAAGATGTCGATCAGCCACAAGAGGAGGTTCATGGAGTGGAAGAGACCACTCATGCAGCGCCAACCATCAGAGGGCAGAAGCGCACTACAGAAGCTGAGCGACTGGCTCAAGATGCAAAGAAGGTTGTAGGAGCACCTACATCATAGCGCAGATAGAGACAATCACCTGACCGGTACACTAGATACATGGCTCTTATGAGCAAGTGTATCGTGACAGAGCCATCCTCTTTCATGAAGTCATGGAGATCCCGCATGGGTAGATGCCATGGTGGAAGAGTATGATTCGGATGGGAAGAATGCTGCATGGGAGATTGTCCCAAGGCCAGAAGGGAAATCAGTGGTGGGTTCGAGATGGATCTCCAAAGTGAAGCAAGCAGCTGACGGGAGTGTGGAGAAGTACAAGGAAATATTTGTTGCCCGAGGCTTCTCACAGATTGAGGGGATCAATTATGAGGAAACCTTTGCACCTATCGCAAGGTATTCTTCCATACGGACAATTATTGCTCTCTTAGAACATATGGGGTGGCACATTCATCAGATGGATGTGAAGACTGCATTCCTCAATGGAGTGATTGAGGAGGAGGTGTATATAGAGCAGCCCGAAGGTTTCAAGATCTTCAACAACGAGTCGCATGTGTGCAGGCTCAAGAGAGTGTTGTATGGGTTGAAACAAGCACCGCATGCTTGGTACACATGGATAGACAATTATTTCACCGGACTTGGATTCTTCAAGAGTGAGGCGGATCCGAACCTATACTAGATTGTGGTGGAGGGTAAGTTTCTGATCATTGTACTTTATGTAGATGATTTTATTTTGACGGGTGATGAACTGTTGATACACTCATGCAAGGCTGATCTTGCAAAGGAGTTTGAGATGAAGGACTTAGGCCTCCTTCATTATTTCCTGGGATTGGAAATTTGGCAGCGCGGTGATGGACTATTTGTGTCTCAAGGCAAGTATGCCCGGGAGATACTGGAGAAGTTCAACATGCATGGCTGCAAGCCTATTGACACTCCTCTTCCTAGTGGTTGGAGGAAAGAGGATGCTACATCGGCAGAGGTAGTGGATGCCACTGTTTACCGACAGTTGGTGGGGTCGCTTATGTATCTGGTCAATACACGACCCGACATATGCTATGTTGTTAACCAGCTTTCACAAGCTATGTTTAAGTCTACCAAGCTCTTTTGGAAGGTAGGCAAGCATGTATTGAGATATCTCAGAGGCACATCGGGATATGGATTATGGTACAGACAGTCGGATGAAGTGAAGCTGTGTGGCTTCACGGATGTAGATTGGGCAGGGAGCCCAACGGACAGAAAGAGCACGTCTAGAGGGATTTTCAGTATCGGATCAACAACATTTTCTTGGTACAACAGGAATCAGAGATCCGTGGCACTCAGTTCAACAGAGGTCGAGTATATGGCAATGATTTTGGTTGCATGCGAGGCTATATGGATGAGGAAGATCCTGGTCAGGTTGTTCGGTTCACACTTAGATCCTACTATGAAATATTGTGATAATCAGAGTTGCATCAAACTCTTGGTTAATCCAGTATTACATGATAGATCTAAACACATTGGCATCTGGTATCATCATATCAAAGATTTTTTGCAATGGAAGATCATGTTACTTTCATACATTCTCATGGAGGATCAGGATGCTGATATCTTGACGAAGGCGCTCACCAGGAGAAAATTCAAATACCACAGGGGCAGGATAGGGGTGGCAGATAATCCTTATCTTTTTGAGAGCGAGAGTTGAGATTGCAACAAGATGATGAGCTTAGTGGAAAGAAGTTGCCTTCACTAAGTGGGCCCACAAGCTATTTTTGGCGCAAGTCTATTTTTAGACTATGTCTATTTTTATACATGTCGATCATATTCTATGAGTTGCAGGATGCTATTTTTGGATGGTTGGTCAAGTCAGAAAAAATATATGGACTTCTATTTTTAGAAATATTGGGCAGAATCTATTTTTAGATTGCTAGTCTAAAAATAGATATGTCGAATATTATTAGCTCTTAATAATATTTGGACTATAAACATTATCTTATTCTCTTGGAGCACTTCAGTTAAGTGCACAGATGTGGCACAGGAGCTGATAGAAGGAATTATGCTATTCCTGAGGGTTAAGTGGAGCTATTGCATGGAGACTTCAGTTAGAACTCATGTGACAGAGTTTGGTGGAATTATTGAGGTAGTTGATGGAGTTGTGTTCAGTTTAACCGAGTTAAACATAGTTGAGCTAGTTGTATCTAGTCTAAATGATTGATACACTAGTGAGAGTAGTGTGAATTAATTATTAATTAATTCACTAATTATTAACTCATTAATCAAATAAAGAATACATCAGTTAACTACATTGCATGGACAGTTTTAGTGGAGACCAGTGAAGAGGTAGGTGAAAGAGCAGTGTGACTATCTCTATGAAATATAATATACAGATAGTTGGGGGTTTTCAAATTTAATCTTTCCCATAAAATATTGTGTTCATATGTGTGATTGTTTATGGTTTTAATGTGCGCATGCGATTGTTTTTATTTCCGCAAATTAATGATCAATGGTAGAAGAGATTCTGTATTGTGCATGAAGTTAAAATAGTGTGTGATCAAGAGAATCTCGGTGTATAACATATCAATTATAAAATTTATACATGGGG
>JAXQQM020065188.1:0-63946 GCA_034641835.2 Pinus albicaulis
ATCTAAACCATATGAACAAAGCTTCTCAGGTATTAGGGGCCCTCTACCACCGGATTAGCACGCAAATCTACTCAATATTGACTCAGCTCTTGCAATAAAGTGATGCTTCTTTCATTAAAGGAGAAATTCTTCAAAAAAAAACAGAGTATTACGGTCTTCTGAGATCTAGCAACAAAACAAAATCTAGCTAGCTGTCTCTCGGTCTCCCGAGCCATACTTATAACAAAATTACATAACTATCTTTGAGATAACATAGGGATAAGTGTATTTCCAAATTAGAATCAAATTAGGACTCTGGTGAAAGCCTTGTATTCTGCTTAAGGACATCTGTACAGTCCTTGTCCTAGTAGGAATTTGCTTCCTAGTTTTGATCTCTTCCACGTGCATAACCACCTGTAGAATCGAGCTCAGACTTCGTGGAGAGCAAGAAATGATGGGGAAGTGATGTGGAATACGACCATATTCATTTTTCCTTGAGGTGACACCTAGAACCTGCGTGAACATGAAGATAGCTGCGGAATAGGCGACTGGCTACAGAATGACTGCGTTCTGTAGCCGAGTCTAGTCAAAAATTACTACAACAACAAAATCATGAAAACATAGCAAGTTAGTCATTATATACATTCTTAAAGTAATCCTAATGAATCCTATTGATCATTCAAGCCTGTAATTGATGAGGGACAAAGGAAATGAAGTGAAATGTGGTGGAAAAGAAGGACATCTTTGGGGCTCAACATACCCCCACTGCAAGGCTTTTGCATGTCCTCATGCAACTAATCCATGTACTCTGAGACCTCTGCTAGGACGTCTAAGCCCCTTCCTCTGCTTTGCCTGACAGTCAATGGCCTCCTGGGCTTCCTTATGATCAACTTGAATCTCAAATTTGTAAGTGCCCTACTTAACTTTTTTTTTTTCTTCTTCAATTTTTCACTGGCCTTGTACAACTTTTTCATTTGTAGAGACAGAGTTGTATTCATATCACCTTTCAGCTTAATCTGCTCCCTTAAAATTTCATTCTCATTCTTGATATGCCTATTGAGCACTTCTAACTCATATTTGTCTCTTCTTAGTACATCAATTGCAGATTTTGGTGGGCTAGGAGTTCTGTCTCTACTTTTCGAGGCTCTCTTCTCTAATGTCTCAACATAATTATAAATTTGTTGTTGTGCTGGGTCTATCTCTGGAGCTCCTTCATCAAGATCCTCCTCGTACTGGTACTCAGGTGATCAAGAAGTAGGTGTTTCTTCATCCTCAATGTTTATGATTCCCGTTTGTCTAACCCCTGTTTTCTTCAATATACCTCTGAGTCTGTGGCTCTGTCTTGGTTGAGATGGTCCTTCACCTCTCTCTTTGGCATATTTTCTTATTATCCTCTCCTTCTTAAGCTGCTTCTTAATTTCAGCCAATTTCTCAGAAATCATCTCTTCACTGTCCCCTTGTATTGATTTACCAGTTTTAGTTTCAATAGCTTTGGAAATTTCCCTTCTCCTGCTTCTTCTTGTAGGTTTGCCTTTAGGTGGAGATTCCTTGGGTTCTTAAAAGTGATTCCTTACTAGAAACTCATCCCAATTATCTCCCATTTTTCTCAAATGATGTTCAATTAGGATTTTGACTAAACCATGGTGATACAAAGTGGTTTCTAGAAATTGAACCCTCTTTTGAACATTAGAGGCCATTCTTTTCAGACTATGAAGTAGGAAAAAGGGCAAATTGATTTCTTCATCTAAGAAATGCATCATTAACCGAATATGATAAACATAGAGGGTACCAAATATTCCTTCACAAGTGATAATTTTTTTCAAAATGAGTAACATATTCCTCCATTTATTCTTCAGTGCCGAGCTAGGAATACCTTTCTTAAAAATGGAAACATCCATACTTGGTGTTTTGAGTATTTGCCTCCATGCCTCATTATGAAATTCCCTATTTTTGAACCAGCGGTCTCCTTGTCTGGGTAATTCCGTTGTTTCTGCAATGAAAGCCTCTGTAATAATGGATTTAATATCTCCTATTTCGACCTCTACTCCATTGAAGGACTGTGCAAATGTTTTTGTTACCTTTTTATGAAAACCATTAAATTTTTCCAAAAATTGTAACCACCCAGCCTGTTGTAGAATTTCTTTGATTTGTGGATAACCTTCCAAGTACTTGGTTCCAACTGGTTTGGATCTTACTATGAGACCCATAGCTTCCTTTCTCAACCTTCAAATTACTGCTCCTCTTCTCATGGTGAAAATGGATGTTAAAGAGATGTTTTTACTCCAAAGATGTTTTCTCTGTTTTACAGACCAGAATGGATAAGAATTGGCTATGGAAAGAAATGATATGGAGTGGTTATGAAATGAGTATAATGCGGTGAGGATGACTGACACGGATTAATGAGTTGAGAGCTATCATGGAAGAAAAGACCGCAGAAAAATTCTCATGTAAATTTCAAAATCATCACTAAATGCTTCGGGCTAGTGACATGACTGATTAGGTCACTTCAGTACTTAACCGTTAAGTTTTAAATTATGATTTGGAATGGCGGAGTGAAAGGGATTTTGTCCAAAGTTTTTATGATAGGTTTGATAGGCATGATCAACATGACTAATTAAAATAACTTTTTGAATCATACATGACTTAACTATGCTAAAACTTTCATGATCTGTCACCATAATAATTTCATAACTTTTACCTTTGCCTTTCCTTTGATTTTTTTTTGTGGTTTTGATATGCCTTGTCCTCCTTTGAAAATCATTGATCTTCAGTCCTCATAACTCCTTTGATTTTTCTTGTTGTCTTGGACATGCAGGATCAATTTGCTGCTAAATCAAGTGATTACTGGATAGTGCCTTCAGGATCTCTGGCTGCAGAATGTCTGACTGATTGCAGAATGTACCTGTAGAAGTCTTGAAACATGGAATGGAATGGTTTGAAGCATGAATGGAATGTTGTATGAAATGAGTTAAAAATGGATAATAAAATATGGTGTAATGGAGTATGAGTGAAGTGAATAATGGAATGAAATGAATCACAATTATGAAGTGGAGTGAAGTATGGAAAATGACTTGCAACTTATGATCTGTATTATTCAATTGCAGAAAGAAATCAATCTTAAAACTCTGAGATGGAAATGGGGTGGACCATGGAATGAAATGAATGAAGTATGGAATGAAGTGGAGTGTGGATGAATGGAATGAAATGAAGTATGGATGAATGGAATGAAATGAATCATAAGTGAAATATGGGTTTGCACTTATGATTTTGTAATAGCTGCTTGCAGAAAAAGAACAAATTTGAAAAGCTAAAGTGTTAGAAAGATTCTGATTTTCACTCTATCTTTTCTGTATAAACATGCTAATCAGTGATTAGTTTTCATGTTTATACTTTATTTTATTTATTTATTTTTTATGCTTTTGAATTCAGAAAATTCAACTAAGTTGATGAAGAAGAAAAATTCTTCTTCACTAAATTCACATCACTGTTTTCCTGAAATCTCTTGACAAATTCTTCCCTTGAAATTGGCTTATGATACAGCTTCAATCTATGACCATTTAAAAGAAAAGTGACCTCTTCTTCATCTATTGTCCTGATTTTTATTGCTCCATTGTCAAAAATTCTTATAATTTCATAAGGCCCAAGCCAATGTGTTTGGAATTTACCTTGGAAATCCTTGAACTTTGAATCAAACAAGAGAGCCCAGTCACCTTCTTTGAACTTCTTTTCCTTGATATACTTATCATGCCATCTAGTCCTTTGTTGTTGGACTATACTTGTTTTCTGAACTGCATCTTGTCTGATCTCATCCAATTCATTAATCTGCTCCAATCTGTGCTTTTGTGCCTATGTTAGATCAAGTCCTAGCTGAACTGCCATTTTAAAAGTTTGAATATGAAACTCTATGGGAAACAAAACTTGTTTTCCATAAACAAGTTCATAGGGAGTATGACCTGTTGTGCTTCTCCATGTAGTTCTATAGGCCCACAAAGCTTCAGGAAGCATGTCTGCCCAATCTCTTCTATGTAAATGAACAGTCTTTGTTAGGATCCCTTCAATGATCTTATTAGTAGATTCCACTTGACCATTTGCTTGTGGATGATAGGGAGTAGATTTTCTATGTCCGATTTTGTACCTCTCCATCATTTGTTCCACTAGATTTGATGTAAATTGAGCTCCTTGATCTATAAAAATTTCCCTTGGGAAACCAAAATGAGTAAAAATATCCTCAAAAAGAAAATGAACTACAAATGCTTCAGTATCAGAAAGTAATGGCTTGGCCTCTACCCATTTGGTAACATAATCAGTGCAAACTAATATATATTTCTTTTGTCTTGATGGAGGACTAATAGGTCCTACAAAATCTAAAGCCCATTTCTCAAAAGGTTCAATATGTACCTGAGGCTGCAATGGCATCTCACTTGAAGGAGAAGGTTTCCCTACCCTTTGGAAACTGTCACACCTTTTGACATACTCTTTAGCATCTTTAAAAAGGGATGGCCAATAGTATCCTAAATGAAGGACCTTATAATTTGTCCTTTTATCAGCAAAGTGTCTGCCACAAGGTTCATCATGACATGCCTTGAGGATCTCAGGCATCTCATCTTCCCGAACACATCTCCTAATGATAAAATCTGGACCTGTTTTGTATAACTCATTAGAAACCCATGAATATTTTTCACTGTCATAAATGATCTTTCTTTTGTCTCTTGCATTCATTATTGAAGGAAATTTCCCTGAAACTAAATAATTAGCAATGTCAGCAAACCAAGGAGTTTGAGTAGAAATTGCAAAAAGATATTCATCAGGGAATTGATCTTCAATTGGAGTATTGTCTTTGATATTTTGGAGTCTAGATAGGAAATCAGCTACTGTGTTTTGTTTCCCAGGCCTATCTAGAATGGTAATGTTGAATTCATGTAAAAACAATAACCATATTATGACTCTGCCATTAGTAATTGATTTGTTCATTAGATATTTAATTGCAGAGTGATCTGTGTGAACAAAAGTTTCATAGCCTGTTATATAGTGTCTGAATTTATTTATGGCATGAACAACAGCTAAGAACTCTTTTTCAATTCTGGGTATAGTTCCTTTCTGAAGGAGTCAAATTTTCTTGGACATAGTAGATAGCATAGGCTTGGTCTTTTGACCACATCCCACTCCTAGAGGCGTATACGAAACATATATTTATTCTGAAAGGTAACTTCCGATTCAAGTCCCCTTAAAATAGGTGCTTCAGAGATTTTTGTTTTTAGGGTCTCAAAGGCTAACTGGCAATCGGGATTCCACTTGAATTCACAGTCTTTGGTAAGTAATTTGAAAAGTGGAGATGCTATCTTGGTGAAGTTTTCTATAAACCTTCGATAATATCCTGTAAATCCTAGAAAACTCCTAACATATTTTTGACAACTTCGAATAGATAAGTTAGAGATGACTTCAACTTTTGACTCATCAACTCTAATCCCATCCCCTGAAATGTGATGTCCCAAAACAATTCCTTCAGTAAACATCATAAAACACTTTTCATGACTTAGTGAAAGATTTGCTTCTTTACATCTCTTTAAGAATTTTTCCAAGTTTGCTAAGGCTTCTTCAAATGTGTTTCCATAAACTGTGAAATCATCCATATATACCTCTACACAATCATGTATTAGATCTAAAAAAATTCCTAGTACTGCCCTTTGAAATGTTGCGGGTGCATTGCATAGTCCAAATGGCAATACTCGGTAAGCATAGGTACCCCAAGGACAGGTAAATGTGGTTTTGTCTTGATCTTCAAGTGCTACTTGGATTTGATTATAACCACTAAACCCATCTAAAAATGAGAAGTACTTTTTGCCAGCTAATGTATCTAATACCTGATCTATCAAAGGTAGGGGAAAATGATCTTTAAGAGTAGCTTTGTTTAATTCTAGGTAGTCAATACATACCCTCCATTTACCATTTTTCTTTGGCACAATTACCAAAGGAGAAACCCACTGACTATCTGAAATGGGATAGATAAATTTAACATTTAATAATTTCTGCAATTCTTCCTTAACAATCTCCCTAAGATTTGGATTCATCCTTCTCTGAGGTTGTCTGATTGGTTTACAATTTTCCTCTATGTAGATGTGATGAGTGCAAGTCTTGGGGCTTATCCCTTTCATATCAGTGTACTCCCATGCATATGTAGAAGAATGTCTCTGTAAAATTTTGACTAGCTCTTCTTGTTGAGATTTTTCTAGGTTCTTGTTTATGTTTAAAGTTTTGCCTGGAAATATCTCAATTGTAGAGCTGCCAAATTTATCCATGGAATAAAGAGACATATGTCTTGATGATAAAAACTCAATGTTGGATTCTTCTTGAAATTGTTCATGTTTGTATTCCGAAGAGGATTCAAAGTTTTCTAGGGTATTCAAAATCTGGCTATCTTCACTAATTTCGAAATTGTGAAGAGAGGTTGTAAGTCTTCTTCATCCTCTATCCATTAAGTATCATCTAATTCTGCAATTGTTTTTGCTGGAGGATACAAGGTAAATTTCTTGGTTGAACTACCATCAGAGATGTACATATCACCGGATCTACAACTAATGAAAGCATCAACTGTAGCTAACCAAGGTCTTCCTAATATAATAGGATGCCCTCCTAGATTATTCTTAGGAGTTAGGATCATGAAATCCACAGGGTACTCCCAAGAATCTAGGGACACTGGAATGTCTTCTATTACCCCATCAGGTTTGATCACAGATCTGTTTGCTAATTGTAATAATGTGGGTGTAAAGAGAAGATTAGGAAGTTTCAGTTTATCCATGATTTGTCTACTCATAATATTGATTGCTGCTCCTAAATCAATGAGTGTGTTTTGGATCTCAATTCCATTGATGTGAATTTTAACAATTGGATTTCCTGGGTCTAGATACTTTGGAATAGCAATCTTACCCATCATGATATCTGCTATTTTTCTTGCCAGTTGAATTTTCTTTATCTCTCTTATTCTTTTTCTTGTTTTCTTCATGCTCAACTCCTTTATTTTCTTTGCTAAGATTGGAATTTCCTTGATGGATTGTAATAATGGGATCTTAATACAAACATTTCTTAGCTCATCTAGGAAATCATAATTAGGCACCATAATTTGTTTTTCTACACCCCTATCAATTTGTAATCTTTCTGGAAAGGGAGGTATAGAAGTGGATGTTGATGGCTGCTCTAATATAGGAGTTGAAATTATTGGTTCTTTTTGTTTTGATTTTTCAATGTTTGAGTCTTGGAAAGTTGTGTTCTCTTCAAGACTTTTATTTACACGTAGAGAATCTTCCTCAAAATTGTCTTGCTCTTGTATGATTACAGAAGGTTTCCTCTTTTCAGGTATTCTTCCAGACCTAAGTTGAACATCACTAAGGTCTAAAGGAGTGATCACATAAGTTGAAAACTGTTGGGCTTCTATCATGTATGTGTTCTAAGGATTTTTATTGTTGGGGTTTGGTATGGGTTGGGCAGGCAACTGATTTGTTTTCTGAGGAAATGGTAATGGAAGTGGTTGATTTTGATGTTTTGGATTTTGAGGATTTTGTTAAAAATTTTGTTGAGGAGGTAAATGTGGATATGGTGGATAGGATGGTGGATATTGGTAATACTGAGAGTATCTTCCATAGGGATTTTGTGCTCCTTGCGCCCAAGTTTGTGATTTATTTTGAAATTTGGGCCAAGGTTGCTGCCAAAAATTCCAATTTGGTGGGGGTTGATTATACAACTGATCATGAAATCCTTGTGTTTGAGGTCCTTGCCAAGGCCTCCTGGAGACAAAATTGAGAGATTCAGTGGAACTTGTAGGAGTTTCTTCTTGAAAGACAACTTTAAGACGAGGAAGTGAAGGACAACTCTTGGTCTCATGTTTTTCTGAACAAATTACACAAGTCTCCACAACTTTGGCATCCAAAGGGAACTCTCTCAAGGCATGTTTCTTTCTACATTTGGGACAAAAGATTGCTAAGGCATCAGATTCAGATTTTTGCCTTTTTTGTAACTTAAGGGTGTCTATTTGTTCACTAAGACTCCCCAAGATATCAGATTTGAATTCATCAAGCATATGTCCTATTTCTGCCCTACTTACTGTCCTAGAAGTAGACTTACTTGCCTTTGCAAGAGCGGGGTGCTCAACTTAGTGTTCCTAAATTGATGTCATAAATTGTCAACCAGGGCTAGTAAACTTCTGAAGTGAGGTGCACTATATGTGCCTAGGTATCTGTGTCTCACTACGTTGTGTTTAGTGTTTTTTCTGATGTTTTTGGTTTTATGGTTTTATGTTAAAAAGGAAAAGAACCAAGTGTTGGTAAAGAGAAGTGGATGGTTACAATAAAACAGAGCAAAACCTATTCTAAACTGTATATGGCACTAAAGAACAGAAAATGCATAGCTTGATAATGACTCATAGCAAGGAAATAAATCACAACATGAACTCAATAACTCATAACATGAACTCATCCAATTCATTCATTAGAAATATGTTGGAATAGCTTGAGAAAAGGACAAGTTTAGTGCAAATGAGGTTCTCCTAAGTAAACAATCATCTTACAATATTAAAAAGAATCTCATCCATGGCTAGAAGTTTATTGGAACACAATTGGAAAATATTATTTGTAGCACAATAAGATTTCTACTCTGAATTAACTTGTAATGCTAAGATTAATCCATTTTGCAGCTCAACTTGTCACTACTAAGCCTCATTCGAAAGTTAGAGATTTTCTAGAATAGTTTTTTGGAAAAGGCTTATTTGTGAAATTGCAAAATATTGCAGAACAATCAAGGCCTTAAACTGATATCACTAATTCCTGTCCATATGATGATGCATTAATAGAAAGTCAGAACAAGAGTAGTTTGTAAACAATGAAGGCCGTGAAGTCTAATTTTGACAGTTAATACAACTTAAAGAACAATGGATAACACTGAACTAGAATGAAATTGATCAAACTTGAAACACAATGACCACAACTAAAATAGAATGCCATTAACCTAACTTGAAATATAGTGAACTGGAACTGAACTAGAATGCCACTAATCTAACTTGAAATACAGTGAACAGAGTTGAACTAGAGTGCCATTATCAAACTTGAAATATAGTGACAAAATTAAACTAGAGTGACATCTACCTCCGGAGTATTTCAACTGAACTAAAATGCAACTAATTCTATGAAATACTACAGCCCTATCTCGTTCAATATGAGTGATATTTTTGAATAGTTTGTAAAAACAAGTCTGGTTGTATCATTCAATGCAAATAAGAATAAAACATAAAGTTTCGAAAAAAATGCAATTAACTCCTAAAATACTACAGTTATATCTCATCCAATGTTAGTGGTATTTTGGAATAGTTTGTAAGGATAAGACTGACTGTGGCATCCACTGCAAGTAAGTATAAAAACACAAAGTTCAGAAAATTGATTAAACTAGGAATGAAACAAGGCTAAGTTACTTATCTAAACCATATGAACAAAGCTTCTCAGGTAGCAGGGGCCCTCTACCACCGGATTAGCACGAAAATCTACTCAAGATTGAATCAGCTCTTGCAATAAAGTGATGCTTCTTTCATTAAAGGAGAAATTCTTCAAAAAAAAACAGAGTATTACGGTCTTCTGAGATCTAGCAACAAAACAAAATCTAGCTAGCTGTCTGTCGGTCTCCCGAGCCATACTTATAACAAAATTACATAACTGTCTTTGAGATAACATAGGGATAAGTGTCTTTCCAAATTAGAATCAAATTAGGACTCTGGTTAAAGCCTCGTATTCTGCTTAAGGACATCTGTACAGTCCTTGTCCTAGTAGGAATCTGATTCCTAGTTTTGATCTCTTCCACGTGCATAACCACCTGTAGATTCGAGCTCAGACTTCGTGGAGAGCAAGAAATGATGGGGAAGTGATGTGGAATATGACCATATTCGTTTTTCCTTGAGGTGACACCTGGAGCCTGCGTGAACATGAAGATAGCTGCAGAATAGGAGACTGGCTACAGAATGATTGCGTTCTGTAGCCGAGTCTATTAAAAAATTACTAAAACAACAAAATCATGAAAACTTAGCAAGTTAGTCATTATATATATTCTTAAAGTAATCCTAATCAATCCTATTGATCATTTAAGCCTGTAATTGATGAGAGACAAAGGAAATGAAGTGAAATGTGGTGGAAAAGGATTACATCTTTAGGGCTCAACACTCACGCAATCCTTAAAGGCATCTCTACTAAATTTGTGGTGCAAACAATGCAACACTATAGTCACAACTGATAGTCACACTTGCTCTTTCACCTATCTCTCCACTGGTCTCCACTGAAACTGTCCATGCACTGTAGTTAACTGTTGTATTCTTCAGTTTATTAATGAGTTAATAATTAGTGAATTAATTAATAATTAATTGACACCACTCTCACTAGTGTATTAATCAGTTAGACTGGATACAACTAGCTCAACTGAGTCTAACTGAGTTAAACTGAACACACCTCCATAACTACTTCTTCCAACTGTGCCATAACTCTGCCACTTGAGTTCTAACTGAGTCCTCCATGCATTAGCTCCAGTAAACCCTTAGGAATTTCATAATCCCTTCTGTCAACTGCTGTGCCACATCTGTGCACTTAACTGAAGTGCTCCAAGAGAATAAGATAATTTTTAGAGTCCAAATATTACTAAGAGATAATAATATTTGACATATCTATTTTTAGACCGACAGTCTAAAAATAGACTCCACCCAATATTTCTAAAAATAGAAGTCCATATATTTTTCCAACTTGATCAACCATCCAAAAATAGCATCCTGCAACTCATAGATATGATTGACATGTCTAAAAATAGACATAGTCTAAAAATAGACATAGTCTAAAAATAGACTTTGCACCAAAAATCACATGTGTGGGCCCCACCTAGTTTAGGTGATTATTTTCCAACTAGGACCAAGAATGATGTTTCAAGATGCCTCCTTCACTGTTTCTTGTTGCAATCTTCAACATTTGATCTCTCCAACCTGCTCTAGCCCCTTTTCACACCTAAAGGTCTTCAATCTTGCTTTTATATAGCTATCTAAGCTAATCCACATTCATATTAGGATGTCTTTATTGATGATCCACTCCTCCCATATTAGTGCTGTTGACTTGGTCAACCTTGACTTTGTCCACATGCATTAGCCCTTGTTCACACATGAGGGTGATATATCCAATTATTATCATGATCCCTTTTCACATCAAGAGGGATTTTATGCCTATTTAAGATATGTATGGGCCTCCTTACCCATTTATTCATCTAACTAGGTGCTAAGAGAAAAATTAATATTCCTATTAGCTGCATGCTAATTTAGGAATATTACAATATAAGTATCTCTTTGGTTTTATGTGTTTCGTGTGCTTGTGTTTTCTGCATATTTTATGTGTTGCATTGCTCTATAATATATAATTTTCTAACAACTATTATCAGAGCTGAAGGTATATTTAGTTGATAAACTCACAGGAAAGAAGGGTTCCTGGTTAGAGTGGAGCAATGAGAGAAGATGGTAAGTTTAGGGTCGAGAAATTTAGTGGCCAAAACTTCCTGCTGTGGAAGATGCAGATGGAAGATTATCTGTATCAGAAAGATCTGTACCTATCATTGAGTGGAAAAACAAAGAAGCCGATGACTATGACAAACGTAGAATGGGAGATTATCGATAGAAAGGCACTTGGAATAGTATGGTTGTGCCACATGGCGTTGGTAGCCTTCAACATTTCGAAGAAAAAAACAACAGAGGGTTTTATTAAGGCATTGGTGAAACTATATGAAAAACCCTCGGCCTCAAACAAGGTATTTATTATGAAACGTTTATTTAATATGAAGATGTCGGATGGTGGATCTGTTTCAGACCATTTAAATGGTTTTAGTACAGTTATGAGTCAGTTAAGTTCTATAGGGGTAAACTTTTATGATGAAGTTAGGGCTCTGTTATTTTTGTGCTCATTGCTAGAAAGTTGGAATGGTTTAGTTATGGCCATTAGTAACTCTGTCTGTAGATCTAGTACTTTAAAGTTTGATGACATTATCGGTGCTATCCTTAGCAAGGAAATGCGACAGAAAAGCTATGGTGAGACATCGGGTAATTATTTGAGTGCATAGTCTAGGGGAAGAAAAATGGAAAGTGGGAAGAGCTCAAGATATCACAGTAAATCAAGGAAAGGTAGATCTAAGTCCAGATTGGGGATAGTGTGCTATAAATGTGGAAAGAAAGGATACTTGAAGAAATACTGTAGATATTAGAAGGGAAAAGAAGGAGACACATAACAAGAAAACAATCATGAAGCAAATGTGACAGGTGATGTGTTACAAGATTCTTTGATTATTTCTTTTGAAAATGTTACTGATTCCTGGGTGGTAGATTCGGGGGGCCTCATTCCATGCCACACCTGATAAGAAATATTTTTATGGCTATGTTTAAGGAGATTTTGGAAAAGTTCGTTTGGGTGATGATAAGCCCTGTAAAATTTTAGGAATTTGGCTTTTGTGATCCATAAATTGTGAGAAAATATTTCGATAAAAATCACATCAGAATAATTTTGGTCGACGCGTTTCGAACCAGGCAGTGTGGTTCATCATCAGGATGGAAACCAATTTCTATTAAAGGAGGTAAGGCATGTTCCAAATCTGAAGAAAAATCTGATTTCAACAGGGTAGTTAGGTGGTGAAGGTTGTGTGACAAATTTCACATATAAAACTTGGAAGGTCACCAAAAGAACCCTGGTAATAGAAAAATTTGAATTGGTTGGTACATTGTATTTATACAATGGTATTTCTAACTCTGTTAATTCTTTAACTTCCAAAGGAGAAGATGCAACATTATGGCATCATAGGCTCGGACACATGAGTGAGAAGGGGATGAAGATTATTCACTCAAGAAATTTGTTCCCGGGTTTGAAGAATATTGATTTCGATTTCTATGAGAATTGAATTTATGGAAAACAGAAGAGAGTCAGATTTCTTAGAGTTGGGAAAGAAAATAAGAGAGAAAAATTAGAGCTTGTGCATACATATGTATGGGGACCTGATCAGGTATCATCCCTCGGCGGCTCTAGTTATTATGTGAACTTTATTGATGATGCAACTAGAAAAACTTGGATTTATTATATTCAAAATAAATATGATATATTTGATACTTTCAAGAAATGGAAAGCTTTAGGTTGAGATTGAGATAGGAAAGAAGTTGAAGTCTCTTAGATTGAGCAAATGGAAATTGAATATTTCTAAGCAAAGTTTGATGAGTCTTCCAATTGAAGGAGCATATGAATTATGTGAGGGAAGATAGTTCCAAGAACACCACAAGAAAATGGTGTGTTAGAAAGGATGAACAGAACAATCATGGAGCATGCAAGGTGCATGAGATTGCATGCAGGATTGCCTTTACAATTCTGGGCAAATGTTGTAGATACTGCTGTTTATCTAATAAACAGAGGGCCTTCAAGTTACTTGGATGGTGGTATTCCAGAGGAGGCATGGACAGGTAAAAAGGTAAAATACTCCTTTTTAAAGCCTTTTGGTTGTGAGGCCTTTGTCCATATTAATAAAGAAAATAGAACAAAACTTGAGGAAAAATCAAAGAAATGTACCTTTAGTGGATATGGTGTTAATGATTTTGGTTATGCTTATATGATTATGAAAATCACAAAATCATTAGGAGCGGAGATGTAATATTCAATGAAAAGGTATTTTATAAGAATCAGTTGTAGGAAAAGAAACAGGAAAAAGAAAACAAAGAATATTCAGTTCTTAATTAGATCGCATAAAAAGTAAAGGTGCCTGAAAATAATAATAATCAACAACCACAACAACAACAACCACCACAACAACAATAGGCACCTCAAACACCTAAAAGTAGTGTCAGAAGATCTACCAGGATAAGTATACCCCCTGAACGATACTCTCCTTCATTATATTATTTATTTTTTGACTGATTCTGGTGAACCCGAATGTTATGAAGAAGCAATGCAGGTTGAAAGCAGGAAGAAGTGGGAGCTTGCCATGGAAGAAGAGATGGACTCCTTAATACCTAACCAGACTTGGGGCTTAGTCAGGTTGCCTGCAGGTAAAACAACATTGCAGAATAAATGGGTTTATAGGCTGAAGGAAGAATATGGAGGAAAACAGAGGTACAAAGCTAGAATTGTGGTGAAGGGGTTTGCATAGAAGAAAGGTATTGATTTTGATGAAATATTTTCTCCTATTGTTAATATGACTTCAATCAGAACTATTTTAAGTCTTCTAGCAACATAAGATTTACATCTTGAACAGTTAGATGTAAATACAACATTTCTCCATGGAGATTTGGAGGAAGAGATCTATATGAAACAACCAGAAGGATATGAGGTCAAAGGGAAGGAAAAATTAGTGTGCAGGTTAAAGAAGAGCTTGTATGGCTTAAAACAGGCTCCAAGGCAGTGGTATCTAAAATTTGTCAGGTTTATGTCTGAACAAGGTTATACTAGATGTCACTCTGATCATTGTGTTTATTTTAAAAAGAAAAATTATGGCAGCTATATTATCTTGTCATTGTATGTAGATGACAGGCTTGTTGCAGGGTATAACATGCAATAAATAAATGTGCTCAAAATAAAATTGGAAAATTCATTTGCAATGAAGGATTTGGGAGTTGCAAAACAAATCCTTGGTATGAGAATAACTAGAGACAGGAAAAATCACAAATTAACACTGTCTCAGAATAAGTACATACAAAAGGTGTTGAAAAGATTTAATATGCAGAATGAAAAATCAGTTAGTACACACTTTTATAGCCATTTCAAACTTAGCAAGGAGATGTGCCCCAAGACCCAAGAAGAAATGGATTATATGTCTAAAGTTCCATATGCATCAGCAGTTGGAAGCTTAATGTATGAAATGGTCTGCACAAGGCTTGATATTGCACATGCAGTGGGAGTTGTAAGTAGGTACATGAACAATCAAGGAAAATAACATTAGATGGCAGTGAAATGGATTCTCAGATAGTTGAGAGGTACCAAAAATCAAGCATTATGCTTTGGTGGTTCAAAAATTTCTCTATAGGTATATGTTGATGTAGATATGGTAGGTTACAGAGATAACAGAAAGAGCACTACAGGGTATGTATTTATTGTAGGTGGAAAAAGCTCGGTTGGGTGGTTAAAATCCAAAGTGTTGTTGCACTTTCAACAACGAAGTAGAGTATGTTGTTGCTATAGAGGCTAGTAAAGAAATGATTTGGTGACAAAGGTTTATGGATGAAGTGGGTAAGAATAATGACATGGGAAGATTATACAGTGATAGCCAAAGTTCCATTAATCTTGCAAAGAACTCAACATTTCATTCCAGGTCTAAACACATACAACTTAAGTACCATTTCATACGGTCAGTGTTGGAAGATGGACAGTTGAAGATGGAAAATATACACACTAGCCGGGATCTTGCATATATGCTAATAAAAGTTGTAACCAGGGAGAAACTAAGTTTATGCTCAGTTTCAATTGGTCTTCAAGTGTGATGACGAATATGAGAAACAACCAGGTCCAAAGTGGAGTCATTTTCCAACAAATGATGCAGCGGTGGAGTTGCTATAATTAGTCTCCAAGTGGGAGATTGTTGGGTGTGGAGCCTGATTATATTCTTTATTTTGTGTCACAGCATTGGACCCCTGTTATTAATGGGGCAATAACGCCACCCGTAATTAAATGCTTCCTGGGGGGTCTAGGGGGGCCGACTGCGACTTTATGGAGCCCCCCCCTGGCGGGGGGTTTCAGGGGCAGCACCCCCGAAGCTAAAAATAGATGTAAAATTGCATTGTAAAAGTATTATAATTTCTAGTCAATCTAGACTGTTCATTAGGCAGATGCTATTATCGTAGAAGTTATGTTTAATTTAGGGTTTTTTCCCTAGATTACATCCCCTCATTTTGTATGAGGGTTTTGTATTGCAGCTATCATTGTAGGTGTATTCTCAGAGTGAGAAACATATAGGGATACTGTGAGAGAGAACAAATGATATCACAACGGATCTACTGTAGGTTGTGTCTCTTCATTTTGTTGAATAATAGAAAGGAAGCACTGGCTGTTTGGGGTGGACGTAGCCAAAACTGGGTGAACCATGTATATCTGCGTCTCTCTGGTTTTATGTGTTTTGTGTGCTTGTGTTTTCCACATATTTTATGTATTGCATTGCTCTTCTGTAATATATAATTTTTCTAACAGATCAAATATTGAAGCACATGATTAGAGATGGTGGATTTGTTATTGATGATACTCAGCATAAGGAATGGTTCATTTCTATGTTGCTCCCACATCTGCGTCAGCCATTAGCTCAGAAAAATAATGCCACTAAAGTTGAGGCTGTGGAAGTTGAAATGAAATTGGAGGCTACCGAAACACCTATTGCATTGGGAACTCAACAGATTCAGTGTCAGAAGGAAGCCATGCATCTAGAAATTCAAATTCTGCACAAAAACAAAGGCAAGGAGGTCTGTGAAGAGGTGTGGTGTATAAAATGCAAAGCTTCTGGGCACCATAAAGACCAGTGTCCTGTTTTCAACAATTATCTAAATGTTGAAGGTCCTAGTCAATTTAGGAATTCCGTATCGTGTAATATCTATTAGATTGTTGGACTAAATGACACAGATTATCGCCTAAGGATTGGAAAATATCAGTCCGACTTGAAGAAGTTGTTTTGCAAGTTCTGTTCGTCATTAGGACATGATGAGCACACTTTCTGTACCTATGATACGATGTTGGATAAAGCAGAGATATACTGAATGCAGGTTGAGCCTACATCACCAACATCCCCTTCTAGAAATAGAGGATTACAAGGCAGAGGAAGATGCCAAGGAGGTGGATCAGCTGGTCGAGGAAGAGGACAAATGATTATTTATAAATGTGGAGATGTTGGCCATTATGCGCGTGACTGTCCGAATCCAGCGCTATAGTCTCGCAGGTACTGTAGACAATTTGATCATGTTATAGAAGATTATCTTGTCTTGATTGTTAAAATGCAGGAAAAGAAGACCCCAATGCAAAATCTTCAGATGGTTCACGCAGAAACTCGTGAAGAATATCCCTGTGTGAATGTAGTTACCAGGAGTGGTGTAGCTACCAATGAAGATAAGGGAAAGAAACCTGCCACTAATGTATGGTTCCGGAAAGCACCTGAAAAAAAATAAGGATTTAATCTTCTGCGCACAAAAGAGAAATTTATTGAAGCAAAGAAAGAATTTACAGAAGGGGGTACATCAACATACGGTAGAACAATGAAGAAAGCGAGGAGGAGATGAGGATGTTATATCATCATCCCCAAGCTTATCAAGCACAAAACTATCAAGCACAAAAAATAATTACTAGAACACAGAAAGGGAAGGGTTGGCAATGGTATATGCACTGCATAAATTCCACCACTATCTATTGGGAGGTCACTTTAAAATCTTCACTGATCATTCTGCTTTGAAGTACCTGGTCAACAAGCCTGTGTTGGGGGGGGGAGATCAGTAGGTGGTTGCTGTTATTCCAGGAATATGATTTTGAAATCCTGGTCAAACCAGGAATATTGAATGTTGGGCCAGACCATATGTTGCACATTGAAACAGGAGAGGAGGCCACAAATATATATGATGGCTTGCCGGACACACAGTTGCTTGCAATAAAAGTGGCCAATGAGAATTTCCCTGATATCATTCAATTTTTGACTACTGGTTGCGTGCCAGAGGAGTATACAGTTCAACAGAAGAAATAACTTATGGCCAGTGCAACTAAATTCACCATTATTGTTGGACAGTCATGAAAATTAGGTGCGGATGAGGTCCTACAAAGGTATGTCTTGGAATATGAATGGCATACAATTATAAATGAAGCTAATGGGGGAGTTTACGGTGGTAATTATGTAGGTAAGGCCACTGCACATAATATCTTGTGCCATGGGTTGTGGTGGCCCACGCTGCACAGTGATGGCTATGTGCATTGTCACGCATGTTATGTTTGTCAGAGGACATGAAAGCCATTGTGCAAAGATGAGATGCCCTTGAATTCGCAGATGGCGCTGCAAGATTTTTATAAATGGGCTATTGATTTTGTGGGACCTATTAATCCTCCAGGAAGAAAGAGTGGTGCGTGTTATATCATCACTGCGACATATTATGTAACTAGATGGGATGAAGCCAAACCAATGAAGGATTGTACTACTGATACTGCTGCGGAGTTTATTTTTGAAAATATAGTGACTCGGTTTGGTTGTTCGTAGATTATGATAAGTGATCAGCGTACACATTCTGTAAATGAAACCATTGAGGCATTGACCTAAGAATTCAAGATGTGTCATCAGAAGAGATCTCCTTATCGTCCTCAAGCAAATGTCATAGTTGAAGCTTTGAATAAGATCTTGGAGACCACACTCATTAAGGTGTGCAATGCTAACATAAATGATTGGGATGAACAAGTGCCAACGGTTCTCTGGGCCTATCAGACTACTTGCAATAAATTGAATGGAAGGACACCTTTCAGGATGGTATATGGGCAAGAGGTTGTGTTTCCCATGGAATACATTATCCCTAGTCTGTGCATTGCAACATTTACCAATATGGTTGAAGAAGATGCTCTAGAAGACCGGTTGTCGTAGTTGGCTTCTCTGGAAGAAGATCAATTTATTGCAAATTATCACCAGCAGGTTTAAAAGGCATGTGAAAAATCTTGGCATGACAGGCATATAAGGAAAAAGGTGTTCAAGGAGGATGACTTGGTCTTACTCTATGACAAAAAGTTTGTGTGCCACCCAGGAAAATTGAAGATGCATTGGATAGGGCCCTATGTTGTTAAATAAATTACTGATGAAGGAGAAGTGCGCTTGGCCACGTTGAGCTGTGAATACCTTCCTGGGTATGTAAATGGAAGCTGTATGGAGCCGTACAGGGATTAACCTTGGCCTACAAAATGACTATATGGCTGGAGTATCAGACCAGTGCAGCGTAGAAATGGCCGTTGAAGGGCCTACTAATGAAATGATGGTTCAACAAGTGCAGATTTCAGTAGCGCAAAGTCTCGAATTAGTGCTCCCTCTCCAAAATTCTGTCAAAAAGTTTCAGGCTAAGACTAAGGAGCCAACGCCTCAATGACTCGGGACGAGGCACATGTTTGGGTTGGGGGCTTGTTGGAGCGGGGTCCCATGAGGCACAAGTTCCGAAGATATTTTTTGTATAATTTTGAATGTGCACACAACGCAAAGAGAGCCAATGGGATTTGGGGTGGGTCAAATTCCCCAATTTTGATGTAAATGGGATTAAATGTACACTGTGGGACTCAAACCATGGTTTGAGACCATAGTATCTGTGTGTTAGGTGTATATAAATAGAGAGAATATGTCTAAGCTAAGAGTGATATATGTGTTATGAGTTATTGGTGTTCTGATAAGTTTATGCGTCCGTAAGGATTTTTGGGTTTGGTTGAAAGGCTCCTGCTGGTTGTGTGCGTGGAGACCTAGTCCTGGCTGTGTGCACACTCCACTAGCTGTGTTCACGGAAGGGTTTTGTAATGGTTTTTATAAGGACAACTGATGTATTGATTGAAAGATCTGAAAGATAATATAAAGGACAGTTTTGGCGAAGTTTACTGTATTATGCATCTGACTTGTTTACTGTTATGCTCTGTCAAGATCACATTGCCTGTTTACTTATTAATGATTGTGCAAGGATATATTCTCTAATTATGCATGATTATTGATATATCTGCTTAAGTATTTGCATTAGATAAGATCTAGATCTAGTTTTTTTCTGTTATCTGTGCTAAAGCGAACAAAAATTATGTGTTATCCTGTTGATAATTGCACATTACCTGTGATTATGTTATAAATTGTTGCGCGCATCTATTTAAGTTCACATTGGTTTTTTCTGAGGATCAATTCCTTAATTTCTCCTTCAGGGAGTGGAAACCTAGTTCCAGCACCCCCCCATACTGCTTCAGGTGAGACTTTGGTTTGCGCAAGTAGATCACTACCAAAAGGGCTAGTAGTTGGAGGGTTTGTTGGTTTATCCATAAAATTCGAACCTGGGTCAGGAACCCTCAAGCCAACACTCTTACAAGCTCTAATATATGTTAAAATATACAACCAAATGCATTGTACGTAGAATTACTTCACAATAATTTTTTTTACTTTTGTGCAAGAAAATTACAATGAGAATTGCCTTGCATCTATTTGCACACAACATTTTAATAATTTGAGTACTTCTCTATCCTAATATAACATTATATGACTATATGGAAGAAAAATAAAGAAAGTTGGCTTATTTTCTCAAGTAGAACAAATTCATGATCTAGAAAATTAGTTGCAAAAATAGATAATGATTTCATTTCTTTGAAAAGTAATACATAAGAAAAACTATTAAAGTGTACAACGCAACCTATAACTTGAGATAGAGGTATAAGCAAGAAACACACACACTTCCATGCTATAATCTACATGTTAAACCACCACACTCTCAAGTATTTGGATTTTAAAGCATCCTTTGATGGGATTGTTTACACAATTTTAATATGATATCACTAAATGAATTACTTCAAAAACAAGAAAATATCTCATAGGGAAATTTTCATCTAAGCCATAAAAAACTTGTCCTTTATTATTCCTAATCTTATTTACCTAGCCATTCTAATGCAACATTGTCCCAAATTTTTTTATGGAGACAACCACGTCAAAAAAATATCAATTCTTTCATTTTTAGATTTCATAAATGAAAACTATAATTGGAGGAGGAACTAACCACCAAATTTCCTTGCATTGTAAATTCCCACCTATTTCTTCCCAAATGTTGTAACATATGTATTTATATAATATAACACATTGAATCTGACTTCAATCCATCTCTATAGCCCAAAAGTATACATCTAACTAGATTGTAATCCTTGTGTCCTTACGTATCTTTAGAATATATGGTTTGTTTCATCAACTATTATGATTGGAAAGTGGGTAGGTCATATTTTATGTTGATGTCCAATGAGTTGCAATCTCTTAAAAAAACCCTGATAGGTTAAACACCAACATGCCACATTATCCCTTATCCTACTATGCTTTTACCAAACCAATTTATAGTTCCAACTTGGTATTTGTGAAATTTTACATTCAAGGACTCATAAATGTCAACATAAAACTACTCAATTGAGAAAAAACTAAGTTTTATATTCCATAGAATAATATGTTTCCATTAAACATGTTTTCTCCTCCTTTGGAAACTATGGACTAGCCCATTTAATTCTAGGATCTCAAACACACTAGCCCATTTTCATTCACACCAACCCATGTACTAGCCCATGTCCATTCACACCAACCTATGGACTAGCCCATTTTCATTCTAGGATCTCAAACACATCAACCCATTTTCATTTTAGGATCTCAAAGTAGTTGAAGAAGTTATGTTGGGAGTTGATACATTCCATTTTCTATCCTTTCTATTGTAACTAATAACTTGTGATGTATTTCCTATCTTCCCTCATTTTATACTAGAAAGGTACGATGTCACTGGAGAAATAATAATCCTTCTACCCTTGAAACTAGACCAAAAACATATCAATTTTCCTCCTAAGTAGTATTTTGATCACTGTTACTGACATCTGAAAATTTTAGTAGTGCATGGTAACTCTTCAAATTTAGGCCTTATTTATCCTTCACACATAGGCCCTAATTATTGATCAATTCTTAAAAATGCGTTCTACATACAATTTGTATCTTGTTAATGAGTTACTTTTGATACATTGAAGAGCACTAGAAAGGAAGCATTAAATTATGGTCTAAAATAGGCCTCCTAAGAAAAATAATAAAATAAGAGTTAGGAATTACAGAGGAAAAGAAAGAAAAATACCAATTTTTTCAATGATTTTTAATTTATATCCTTATAAGAAGAAGTAATAATTTGATGTAGAATTAAAGTTTTTATTCAACGAGTACATCTATATTGTTATATAAATTGAAAATAAATGGAAAAATATGTTTCTATTCTCTAGAAATGTGTTTTCCATGTATTTCGCGTGTATTCGATGAGGGTTTTATCAAATTTATAAATTCTATGTGCTTGTAGGATGCTAGATATAATTGTATATTTGATGAGTACTATACTTGATACCTTAAGTAAGCCTACGCATGGAACAATAGTTTTATTTCTTTCCTTCCAACACTATTCACCCTTGGGGTTGGCATAAAGATCTTAAATTCTATTAGTTGAGAATAATGATTTTACAATTTTGAGAGGCCCATTTTAGACCTCAAATTTATGCTAATGAATATTATCAATGTAATTTTGAGTATAGAATTAAATATCTTCCATGCATTGTGTAGTGTAATGAATGAGAATACCATGACTAATTGATGATTGGGTGAGTTACCTTCAGTAAGCACATTGTTTGAGCTCGAGAGTAATTAGGTTGTGTTGAGTGAGTTGTGGGTTTGTAGTTTGATTCCTTTTCCTTGGTGACCACATAACTTGGCTATGGGTTGAAATTCACACTAAATTCCCCTGATTGGGTGGGAAATTGCACATATATACAAGTTCCTTCAATTTATTTTGGTTAAAAGATAAGTATCCTATCTCTCCTTATTAATATAAATTTTAATTATATTTTTTTAATGTAAATAAATGGAATACTTTTGTTTTTCAAGAATTTCAATTAATTTTAAAGATTCATGCCTTTTCCATGGGTTTAATTAAATAAGGTTAATGTTCTATTGCACTCATGATTTCATTTTTAGAAGTTTAATAAGCTACTATTTCACACCATATCTAGTTTAAATCATGGTAAATTAGTTTGGAAATGACCCAAATTTTTTAAGGGTTTTCATTCTTATTTTGAAAATGAATTATCCACTTGAGGGGATGTGATAAGTTGGTATTTTTGCCTCAAAATATAGCAAGTCTTGTAACGGGTTACCTACAAGGAGAAAACTAGAACAAGGGAAAATAATGAAGTGTGGTCCTCTATCACCATAACCACTACCTCCTTCTCTTTTGTGGACTTTCACCACTAGGGAGGCTTCCCTTTAGATAGGTTACCTAAGGATATATCTAGTTCAAGGATCAAAGTGAAAATAAAGGTTTATAAAGGACAAATATTTATAATAACAAGGTTAAACAAGTATAATAAAATTGCTGACATCCTCTAATAAGGCCAATTTAGGGCACAAATGATATAGGGCTTGAGAAAATGCAACCCAAATGTATTAAACTAGAGTCCACAGGCCAAGAAAAGGCTTCCAAATGATGAATATTAACAATAAATGAAACAATAAGCCTTCAACAAGTCCCAAGTTGAAGCCTTGTGAAAATTAGGGTTTTCCTAGGGAAATATCTACCTAGGAAAAAATGATTTAGCCTTGAAATGGATGGATTATCCACTAAAATATGTTGATTTTGAGGAAACCATATTCCAATGTTGAATCTTTTAAAAAGCCAAAACTTCAACACTAGGTCAATTTGTGCCCTAGCCCTAGCTAGTGGCTTGAACTTAAGGGGTTGAAAATCAGATTAAGTGAGAGAAAATAAGATTTATGTAAATTTAATGGATGTTCAAGAAAGTGACAAGGAAAGTTCCTAGTCCTTGGGATAATGAAGTTTATGGGAGTGAAAAATATTGTATGTATTGGTGAGGATTAAGGGAATAATGAAGCCTTAGCTTTCAAAACCCTAACTATTACTTTTGTGAGGGAAAAAAATCACTTGGGAGAGATAGTTCAAAGATAAACCAAGGGGATTTCTATTCAAATTATACTAATGAGTAATGCATACAATTATATCATCTAGATTCAATACATTGATCGAAAATAAATAACACAATAGAAACTCTAGATTATGAATCATTCCATACATCAGATACAACAATAAAAATTTATCAAATCCAAAACAAACTTATAAGATAAAATGCATGTACAAGAGTTTATTTTTCTAAAGTAACATCTCCAAGTACAAATAAGTATCTCCAAATATAAAAGGAAACCATTGGGTCACATCACCACAGGAATTCAAGAAGGCCAAAATAGTCACAAGTGATGATGATCCAATACAAATGAGTCTCTCCTCTATTTATATGAGGAGTATGACTAATAATTAGCCTAAAAAGACCCTAAAACAAATTTATATGATAAAATGTACTTGGGTTACAAGAAAACCCACTAGATTTATGAAAATATGCCCTAATTATCCAACATGTGTGAGTCATAAGCTCGTTGGGGCTGACATCATCTAATGCAATTTCTCCAAATGCCATGTCTAAGGGTGATGAGGTGTCCAAGATGGTGTAGAAGCATATAAAGTCCATGATTTAAGGGCTGGCCCTAAAAATCACCTCATTTCCTCCTATAGGGTCCGAAGATCTAGCTGGGGTGCCACAAAGTGGTCTCCATGAGTCTCCAACTGTGAAAATTGGCCTTCTGTACTCCAATGTTAGGGGGTTCTTAGGTGAAACAATCCATCCATAGAATATAAATGGGATACCATCCTCATCTAGGCTCTGATTCAATCGCTTCCCATCAAGTTGTTCCAAGGCCAACCTTGGGGAATGTTGGGTCCAACTATGTCATCCTGAAGAATCATCAAATTTGGGACAAAGTCAACCAATTTCTTGGGTGATGTAGGTGCTCTAGGACAAGTGTGATCAACTAATGGTGCTAGTAGGCCATATATTCCTAACACTTCACTTTCTTTTGCAAATACACTTCTCTAGAGGGCCTAGGTACCTATGGAGTAGGTTCCCAAGCCTTGGGTTTGTGAACCACCTAACAAGAACAACATGGATTATAGTGAAAGAACCCAGTCATTAGGGAAAAAGATCAATAATGCATATAAGTGAACAAAAAATGAATGTTAAGGGGAATTTAATACTTCAAATAAGGATCCAATTCCAAAATCAAGACCCTGATCTTGCAAAGATGTTTTCTTCCTAGGTAGGGGTGGTTTAAGCTCAACCCTATTAGGTGCTTCCAACCCCTAAGGGGAAGTAATATTTCCATAGTCCACTCTTTAATTGATAGGTGTTAGTGAATAGTAATGATAGTACTAGAGGGGATAGAAATTATGGCCAAGTTCCATGGCCAAAGGGACCAAATTATAAGGGTGTCAACATCCTAAGTATATAGATGTGATGACGGAGCATTCGTGGATGCATGAGATACCCCTCTCATGAATCTTTTAATTATTAATTTTTTCCATTTTATTACTGCTTATAGTTCAGGGGTTAGAGATTAATTCATATGATGTAGCCGTTTTATTACCCCATCAAGATGAGTCAATTTATTTCTCATTGAGGTTGGGACTTGCAAGGGTTCCTTCATTTGATGTAATGGAGCATCATGTTCTAAGGAACTGAGTGATGGCCGTATGAGTGAGTAGAGATCATTCTATTATTTTTCCCACATACTAACCTTTGTTTCCCAGGCCATCTTTTGCATTTTCAATTTTTATCTCTTTTATTTTGTTGTGGCCATGATATGCACTTTCTGTTTCTTTTAGTTGCATCAACCTCCCATGGAAAAGTTTCAGGGGCTTACCCAGGTATGTGTACATATGAGTTCCAAATACCATATAACCAATGAGAAGTCATAGCGGAAGAATGGAGGTGAGATATGGGCTTGTATTGTAAAATGGAAGGTGTTATTTATGACATATGAGAAGATGGAACTACACTATCTTAATCAGGGCTTCCCATGTAGTGGCCATCTTATACAAAAAGGGACTTAAGGGAGTTTCCACTAGAATAGGATAAAATATTAATCCCCGAAGTAAGGTGAGAGAACACAATCAAAATCAAACTCTATCAATCTTGGGAAGATATGGATAAATATGATTTAGAAAGAATAGAATCTCCTCCCAATATATTCTCCAGGTGAAAGGATGATCCCTTCAATGGAAATCTAACTCCCCAAATGGTGCATTGAAACCTCCCCTGCAACTAATCTCTGAAATAATGCAATCAATGAATGAAATTGCATTGTAGGGGATGGTAGTAGCTTGGCATGGTGAAAAAATATGAATGATTCCCAAGGAAATTTCTTGCTGGCCTCCCAATGGAAGGAATGCTTCCTCCACTGAAAACAAGCTCAGAAATGGCCCTATCAAACCCTCCACTGCTGCACCCCGCAACTCAGCACAAATCTAAACAGAAACTGCACTGTAGAAGAAATTTGTAGCTTGGACTAATGTTGAAATGTGGAAATGTAGCTCAATCACCTCTCCTGAGTGGGCACTCAAATTCCTCCGAGGTTGAGGGTGGGATTCTCGCTCGGGAACACCCTGGTGCTAAACAGAACTCCAGTCTCCACTAAACAGTTGAAGAGAGCAACAAGTCATAATATACCATAAAAATAATATTAATCAAAACATGCTTTCCATGGCTTCCATTCCCTTCCTTATATTGTTGGTGAGCTTCCTCACCTTAGGCCCCACTCATTAAAGCCACTACTTCCATGCAAATAATCTCCCTCCAAAATTGCGCTGTCTCTCATTGAATGTCCACTCCCTCCATACTAGCGCTATTGATTTGGTCAAAGTTGACCCATTCCACATGCTTCATCCCCTATTCACACATAAGGGTTATTTATCCAGCTACTTTGATGACCTCCATTCACATTTGGATTGATTTTATTCCTACTAAGGAGATTAATGGGTCTCCCTACCCTCTTATTCTTCTAACTAAGAAGAAAAAACAAAATTTGATATTCCAATTAGCTGAAAGCTAATTGGGAATATTACAGTCCTCCCCTCCCAAATTTTGCTTGTCCTCAAGAAACTGTAAAGGTGAGTGCTGCAAAACTTCTCCTACTTCCCTTGTGACACCTCCATGTGATAAGCTCTCCTCATGAACCGAGTGTCCCCCAATCAATCCATCCATGAAATTTTCCTCCCAAATGCTCATGAGATGCACCTCCCAAGTGCTCAAGTTAACCAAATAATTCATCCCATAAGGAAAAAAGAGGTCTAATGTAGAAATCATGTGTTGCCCAATGTTCTCCTTGAAGCGTGAAGAAAAATAAATGTGGATAATCTCACTCCAAATGGGCACATCCAATCCATGTGTCATCCCTCCAATCATTCCCACACCAATGATAATAACATCATCAACATATGGGATCAAAATCAAAGACCCACAAGCTGCCATATGAAATACCGGAGGAGGATCATAGTCCCACATGTGGAAACAACACAGTATGTCTCCTGACTGCCTCATAATATGATATGATAAGTGGTTCCCCAACCACTTACTTGCTGCCACAATACTCTCACATACCTGGAGAAGGTGAATGATGTGGGGTGTCAATTGAGCATACCCTGAATAACATACCATCTCCACAAAATCTATTAAGGAGTGGCCATCCTCATCACTGCTTATGGCCCAAGTAAACCATGAAGTCTAAAAGAAATATTGCCCCCTCTTGGAGAAATGAGATACACATGAATGGTAAAGGAATGCAAGTACTCATCTAGTAGATAATTATGCACAAAAATATAATCCTTACCATATAATTTAAGAAAGTTGGTGAAGTGGCTCATAAATGGGCCTCCTCTCATCCCCAATGAGAAAGGAAGTGGCTGCGATAACTATACCAAAGAGTTATGTCTCTCCTCCATCTCCAAAAAATCCATGCATCTCCTAATATGCTGATGTATCTCCTCTTTGAAGCCTTCCCAAGTGAATCCCTCCATGATAGTATGATATGCTCTCATGGACGAAGTGTGGCTGAAGAGAAAATCCTCATATGCTGCATGTAGTAGATTCTCCTTGAGCTTAGATGCTATAGTCAAGAAGATCGTACTCTGATAATAAATGACCCCATATCTCACTGAATATATCTCATCTGATAACTAGCCATCAAGTATTCCACATGAAAAGAGATCCTTGGAGTATTACACCAACAAGTGGGATCTACAATAAGGATCTATACTCCATAATGACAGCGCTGCTGATCTACCATGTAAAGCACCTGTCATGTTATTGCCCTATTCTTTGAAATCTCCCATGCCAAATTCATATACCGGGATGCTGATATCCTGCCTCTGATGCTCCTCCTGTAGCTGCTCATGCTCAAGTGAAGGTTAAAATTTTTGGAGGCTAGCCTTCCATACGAAGCTATCACCCATCCAAAACATTCTGAGTTTGGCCAATGTATGTATGAGTGGCCACCAACCTCTACCATATGTGGAATATCCCTCCCTATGTGGATGTATATTCATATTCTCCAAAACCATGGAGTGGTCTCCTTGCACCATGATGGTACCATCCTCCATCCATGAAACATCTTCTCTCAACGCAAGATGTTTGGTGAGAGTGGGAAATAATGATATTGGTATAATATCTCCCTCCTCCTTGAGCCTACTTAAGACTCTCTACACTGTACCAAGTCCACCCAAGGTCCTCACCCCTCCTGGATCTAAGAGTGGTGCAACCTGTTGTGAGACATCTCTCATAAACTCCTGATCTGGAAGCCTCCCTGGTGGAATTCCTAGATGTAATGAGACATTAGTGTCTAGAGTAGACTGTATATGTGAGTTGGATTTTTCCCTAATCTCACTGCGCAAATCAACCCGCTCCTTTTGTGCCTAAAACTCTTGAAATGGATAGGGGTGTGTGCTCCTAATCACCTGAGGCTGGCCATCCTTTCCATCTTCTCCTTCCATCTGCAAAGTCTCACAATCTAAAGTGTCTTCCCCAAATGTAATCAACTACTGCACACCCAACATCAAATTGGTGTTAGGGGTCTTGATCACAAAGGAATGATCTATCATGGTACATGTCCTAAAAAATGTAGAAAATTCTGAGACACACTTCCTCCATTGCTCAGTCTCACTGCACATCAATGCTGGCACATGCTGCTCCTGGATTGTGACCTAGTATCCACATGCTAGATCCTTTGGAACTCCTTTAAAATATACAAGGGCTCCTTTAATTGGAGAAATTGATCCATTTCCATCTCCCTGAGGTAATAGATCTCCTCCTAATGTGACAGTGCTGTTACCTCTTGCCTGCTCTTCCCCTTCATCATTATTAGAGGATACCTCATCATCATTAAGAGGCCCTTTTTCTTGGTCCTCTCTTGAAAAAGAGATCTCCATGTCTTCCTTTTAAGAAGAGAGGTCTTCCCAAAGTGGGGATATTTCCCTTGGCAAGGTATTTTGCAAGTTTCTAACCCCTTCAATAGCATTCTGGAATGGAATTGGGTTTATGGATCCTTCCAACTCATGCAAATATTTTGTCTGTTTGGGCTTGACTAGCTCAACCAAGGATGTTTTAGAATGTTTTAGATTAAATATTTTCACTAACCTCCTAGTGTACACTGTATAAGTAGCTACGTTTGCATGAATAAATGAAGAATAACTATAAAACCACCAATCATGAGCCTTACCTTCAAGATGCAGGACTGCTACTTTAATGGCATCCTCTTCTGAAACTTGGTGTAGCTGAAAATAGGTGTCTAGTTTCTTTGCCCAAGCCTTAGCTGTGCACTTAGGTGATCCATCAAAAGTGGGCAGAAAGAATCTACCCAAGGTATGATGATTTCACCCCTTGCTTCTATTTTGACTGATGTGTCTTATATTTTCCTTGATTTGGAAAAACCCTTGGAAGTTTATATGGTCCTGGAACCTTTGAGATTGAGATTAATATTCTTGAAGATAGTCACCAAGAGTCTCCTCCTTTGGTGCATCTCCTTCCTCCATCTCTCTTGCTATGAATGTAGGCATGGTAGAGCATTGTGGATCTGATTGTGTGGCTGAATGCTCACACCCATACTATGAAAAAATGGAGCTTTCTTCATGTGCAAACCCTCTTATAGAATCTCTATATCTCTCCATCCTCATCTCCTTGATTACTTTATTGATATCCTGCATAGTTTGGAGAAGAAGATTTGAGAACTTCATTCCCTTCATTTCTCCTAATAATGGAGTCTTTCCTTTATCTCTTTTGTAAATATTCTCCTTTTTTCAAGAAGCTTCTTCTTCTTCTGATGATATAGATGTGATGTCTCACAGGCTGAGCCAAGATTATGCTCTGATACCACTGTAATATTCCAGAATAGGAAAAGCAGAAATATTGAACACAATAATGGAAAATAGCAGCAAATATCAATACATAAAATGTGATACCAGTAAGAAGCCATCTTATTAAGTAAATCAACAGCAAAATGGTGCAATATATTTGAGGAACAACTCATACAATCAAGGCCAACAAGCCTCCAATGAATAAACACCCTCAATCATAAAATGTAGCTTCTATAAAAAATGCCAGAAGATCAATACAATGCATTCATAGTGGACATATCTGTAGATGAAAACATACAATGATATAAAAGAACTAATATATGTCTCAAGAGATTCTAGATATAAAGATCAAGGCTCTATATCACCTTTCCAAGTCAACCCAAGAGGGTTTCCGGAAATATAACAAAAATACAAATGGTGAACTGCAACCCTAGGGTTGAAGATTCATTGCAACTTAATAGCTAGGAATATATGACTAAATATGATGTATAAAGAATATAATCTCCTCCCAATAGATTCTCCAAGTGAAAGGCTGATCCCTTCACTAGAAATCCATCTCCCCAAATGGTGCATTGAAACCTCCCCTGCAACTAATGTCTGAAATAACACAATCAATGATTGAAACTACGCTGTAGGGGATGGTAGTAGCTTGGATTGGTGCCAAAATATGTAATGATGCCCAAGTACCTTCCTTGTAGACCTCCCAATGGAAGGAATGATTCCTCCACTAAAAACAATCTCAGAAATGGCCCTATCAAACCCTCCACTGCTGCACCCTGCAACTCAGCACAACTCTAAACAGAAACTGCGCTGTAGAAGAAAGTTGTAGCTTGGAATAATGCCAGAATGCGGAAATGTAGCTCAATAAAATTTCCTGAGTGGGCACTCAAAGTCCCTCGAGGATGAGGGTGGGATTCCCACATGGGAATACCCTGGTGCTAAACAAGACTGCAATCTCTGCTAAACAACTGAAGAGAACAACAAGTCATAACATACCATAAACAAAATAATAATCAAAACATGATTTCCATGGTTACCATTCCCTTCCTTATATGATTTGTGAGCTTCCTCACCCTGGGCCCCACTAATTAAAGCCACTAATTCCTTGCAAATAATATCCCTCCAAAGTTGCGCTATTTCTCATTGAATGTCCACTCCCTCCATACCAACACTGTTGATTTGGTCAAAGTTGACCCATTCCACATGCTTCATCCCATATTCATACATAAGGGTGCTTTATCCAGCTATTTTGATGACCTCCATTCACATTTGGAGTGATTTTATTCCTACTAAGGAGATTTATGGGTATCCCTACCCTCTTATTATTCTAACTAAGAAGGAAAAAAATAATTTAATATTCCAACTTGAAAGCTAATTGGGAATATTACACCTGGCTATCTATTTTATAAACTGGATATCAAATATAGGATACAAGTTTTCTCCTATAGGGTTACACATTTTGATGGCTAACATCTGGCTCCAAGTTAGGGATATGAACTCACTATAGAGAACATGATCCAATAGCTTGAATAGGGAGTTCATGAACTCCAACAATCCCTAGTCTCGTAGACATATAACCTACACATTCCAATCAACTTATTTGGGCACTTGTGCACTGGGTGTAGGGTACCACCCATGTTTTATATGAAGATTTAAATACATACATAAAATAATATTTATACTAGATGCATTCTAATTTTTCATGAAACACGATAAGAAATGCAAGTTTTTATGATGCTCACACAATATGAAATGCAATTAACTGCTATAAATTTTATATTTACTTTCCATCAAAAAAATTCATATGGCTTCATTTTACTAGTTGAGATTAACAATATAGAAATATCCCACACCTAATTTTCCATGGATTCTAACCAAAATATGGCCTTGAAAAACCAGGACAATATCAACTACTTGGTATTCCCTCTTTGGTTTTTGGACCCACTGCTTTTTAGGGATTGTCATCCTTGAGTTTGAATTCTTAGTATGGAATACCTCTTGTGAACTAGGAGGCTTAATTGAATTTTGAGGTCCTCTAAGAGGTTTTTGACTCACAATCTTTGGGTTTTTTCTAAGTATGACCTTATTACTACTAGGGGTAGGGAAATTGAAAGGTTCAATGTCTTCAACATGATCAAGAATTTGAGGTTCCCTATATAAAAAAAATGATGTCCCATTAGAATTTGGAATAATGGTATTTGATAAATACATTGAAGTTGGCCACCTAGTGATGCACACCATTTTCTTGATAGTAACATACCCTAGTAATCTAGCACATCAATTCTTACAATATCCATCAATACAAAAATGTGCTCGTTAGTTTCTAAATATATCTTCACATATTTAATAAGGTCATAATCAAGAATAAACATGGAGTCAAAACCATGCACATTCTTATAAGGTCTAGTGATGTCCATTTATAATTGATACATGAAATTTAATGTCATAACATTTGCTAAGGAACCTAAATCGAGCATACAATTGTGCAATATAATATTATTGATCACTAGAGAGAACAAGAATGGCTCATGACCTCCATTATAAAAGTGCATGTTTTGTAGAATAATAGGATGATCCTCATGCTCATCCATAAAGTCAAATGAATTCCTCATTTTCATCCTTTTGGTAGGAAGCCTTTCAATATCCATAAGAGAGACTTTCACATCAATCTTATCCAAAACATTTTTCATATCCACATCCATTTCAATATCCTTGTTTGTAGGATTTGAATTAGGTTTATTCGATTTTGTCCTTGAGAATTTTCCTTCTCTTTGGATACATTACTAGAGCTAGAACTTGCTTGGGATTGGTTAGTATTTCTCCTAGAATATTGCATACCTTTAAACCTTCCACTATTCTCAATAGCCATGATCAACTCAAATTGATCATTAGCATCTAAATTATGGACTTTATGAGACTCTCAATGGAAGTAGGTATCACCAAGAAAGATGTTAAAGGGAGCACTATCATTTATTATTTTTAAGTGGTTAGGATATTCCTCCTCCTCTACTTAATTGTAAGGACATTAATCTTGTGAGTGCTGATCCTCATAAGGATGAAAACAAGGGAACTCTTATTTCCATAAAATTTTGGTTGAGTCAAGCGTGTTTGAAACTCTTTGTTGATTAGCACAATCTCCCTTTTTTTGAAAGACTTGTCCTTGTTGAATTGCGCTTTAGGAGGGAAATTATATTGACATCCCTTAAATATCTTGATTATCAACAATTTTTTCCTTAATGTATTTTGACCATGCATTAATTCATTTTTAATATTATCAAAATTTTTGGAAAAATCCTACAAATCAGGTTCAACCTGGGAACTAGGTTTAATCTTTGGTTTAATCCTAGACCTAGGATAGTTGAACAAATAAATAATAGCAATGTTTATATTTTTCTCTATTTCAACAACCATGAGCTTGGATTCTGCTATGCATTTAGGGCCTTTTACTGTAAGGGTATAGGTAAAATGTCCATGGAGAGAGAACTAAAGAAAGAATCAAATCAAACCCCAACATAGATAATTTCCTGGGGAAATATTGCTGCTAAAAACCCCTCTATATTCTATTGTATATTAACCATGGAATCATGAAAAAATTACAATTCACTCTTCTCACAATAGTCTCCTACACTCTGCTAACTCTCTCACACTGTCCTGGACAAAAATGACCAACACTTAGCCAATTTTCAACCTCTAAACAACTTGCATTGCTGGCACAATTCCTAACAAATGAAATCCCTATTGTTTAGGAATTTTGGCCGTCCTAAACTGCGCAAGGATCATGGTCACTCAAATGGATTTATTTTTGCATGCAAGCAACCTACTAATCACACAACTAATATTTAACCTCCCTTTCACCTTTTTCTCAACTGGGTCTCCACTAGAACTGACATGTATGGAACTAATAATAGTAAATCATCGGTTGCATGGTAGATCACTGATTGTGAATTAAATAATATTTAATTCACTTGATCTCTCACTAGTGCAAAAAACAGTTACAAATGGTTCAACTGAATCTAACTCATCTAATTGAGTTAACTGATTACACATGCATTAAACTAATGCACAAACTACAATTCGAACTCCATAAATAATAGAATTACTCTGCATGCCTCACCAACCACCCTCAACTCGAAATACATGAGATAACTGAGTTTAATACACTCATATTAACTATTAAAAGTGATCATGATATAAGATTACATTTTGTTATCCTTTTTAATTAAGGGAAAATTAAAATAAACACTGCACCAAATCTATCACACACTAGTGTAGGTGCTGCTAGGACCTATTGGTCCCACACTAATGTAGGTGCTGGTAGGACCTATTGGGCCCACACTAATGTAGGTGCTGCAATTCCTTGTTGGACTTCAACATTCAAGAGTTAAAAAAAGAGGATATATATGATCATTTGACATATTCTATTAAAAAATGGTGAATATAAATATTCAAATTATGAGGAGGTTGAATCAATCCCTCCCTAGAAATGACACCACAAAATTTTCATCAAAATACAGTAGGTCTTGTAAGGAGTGACCTACAAGGAGAAAACTAGATGAAGGGAAAATAATGAGTTGTGGCCCATTGTCACCACAATTACTACCTCCTACTCTTTTGTGACTTTGAAAACTAGGGAGGATTCCATTTAGATAGGTGAGTACCTAAAGATATATCAAGTTCAAGGATCAAGGTGAAAAGAAAGGATTATAGAAGACAACTCTTTCTAAGAACAAGGCTCAACAAGTGTGACATGGAAATTCACATAATCTAAGAAGGCTAATTTATGGCACACATTATCTAGGGATTGATAGATGTTAATCCAAATGGATTAGCCTAGAGTAAAAATTCCAATAAAATTCTTACAAATTATTAATATCAACAACCAATGGAACAATAACCCTTCAAAAAGCCCCAAGTTGAAGCCTTGGTTAAACCAGGGTTTTCCTAGGACAAGATATACCTAGGGAAAAATGATTTAGCATTGAAATGGATGGATTGTCCACTAAAAGAGGTTGATTTTGAGGTAACCAAAACTCCTTCCAACTTTGAATCCTTCCACAATCCCAAAGTTCAAAACTATGTCAATTCGTTCCCCAGACTAGCTAGTGGCTTGAGCTTAAGGGGCTAAAAATAATATTAGAAGAGATAAAATCAAATTTATTGTAAATTTGATGGATGATAAACAAAGTGAAAAGGAAATTACCTAGTCATTTGGATAATGGACTTTATGGGAGTGAAAAATATGCTAAGCCTTGGTAAGTAGTAAGGGAATAATGAATCCCACGGCTTTCAAAACCCTAACTATTAATTTTGTGAGGGAACATAATAACTTAGGAGAGTTAGTTTAAAGATACACAAGGATATTTTCATTTACATTTTACTAATGAGTAATGAATACAATGCTTTCATCTAGATTCCATACATTTATCAACAATAACTAGCACAATGGAAACCCTAGACAATAAATCATCACATACATTAGACACAAGAATACAAATTTATCAAATCCAAGGCATACTTACAAGACAAAATTCATATACAAGACTTTGTTTCAAAGTAGCAAGTCCAAGGCCAAAGAAATAGCTATAAATAGAAAAGTACATCATAGAGTCACATCTCCATAATAATTTAAGAAGGGAAAAATTCTCCAAGAGGGCCAAAATAGGCACAAGTGATTATGATCCAATACAAATGAGTATATCATCTATTTATATGAGGTATATGAATGATAATTAGCCTGTAAAGCCCATAAAAAAAAGTTATATGATAAAATGTACTTGGTTTACAATCTAACCCACAAGCTTTTAGGAAAATATTCCATAATTATCCCACATGTGTGAGAATTAATCTCTATAGTGCTGATGTCATCAACCATAAGTGATCCAAATTCCATTTCCAAGGGTGATGAGGTGTCCAAGATGGTGTAGAAGCATATCAGGTCCATTATTTGATATTTTTTCCTCAAAATCACCTCATTGCCTCCTGTGGGGTCCCAAGATCTAGCTTGGGCACCTAGTGGATCAACGACTTAAAAAATAGCATCTTTGAGGGGGAAACCTACTTTATATTACATAAATGAATAGTTCTTGGATGATTCAAATGACAAAACCTCCTTTCTATATATAGGTGTCTAAGGGGCAACAATATAATCATAGCCGACATAACAATAATAATGTAAGGGCACAAAAAGAACAATAGTGGGCTTATATGGGGCACAATAATAACAATATGGGGATTACATGGGCACAAAAATAACAATAAGGGGGATACACTAACAATAAAAATAAGGGGCTACACTATTATTATAGGGACCTAACATGCCCCTCTCCTTCAAAAGAGTTTTGTACTCAACTCTTGAGTAGTTTTAGATGCTTCTGTATAAAATTATCACCCTCCCATGTCGAATATTCAACAGGTAAGTTCTTCCACTTGATGAGATACTCTGAAATTGATCGGTTTCATAGCTTTCAAGTTCTTATTTCCAAGAATAATTCAGGTTCCAATATGATTTTTCCTTCCTCCTGAAGTTCTGGAAATATTTTTTGAACTAGAAGCTTCTCACCTATAACATTATTTAAGCATGAAACATGGAAAACTAGGTCCACTTGTGAAGATGCAGGAAGCTCTAGATTGTAAGCCATAGTACCAAGATTTTGCAACACCTTGTAAGGACCATAGTACCTTGGTGATAATTTATTATCCTTCTTATCTTTCTTGAGGGAAATTTGTTTGTATGGTTGTAACGGTAAAAACAACTAGTCGCCTACCTCAAAACTTCTTTCACTACGATGCCGATCTTCTTGTTGTTTCATTTGATTTTGCACCAAAGTGGGGTTATCCTTTAAGAGTCAGAGAACTTATTGTTGATGCTCGATGTGATCTTCGACTGCTTGAACTTTAGAATTTTCTCTTAAATATGATGCGATGGAAGGTGGATGATATCCATAAAGTGCCATAAATAGGGTCATTTTTGCTGCAGTATGGAAGGAAGTGTTATACCACCATTCAAATAGAGGTAACCACTTGACCTGTTGTTTTTTCTTATCATATACAAAGAAACAAAGATATAATTCCAAAAATTTGTTCACTGTCTCAATTTTCCCATCAGATTGAGGATGATAAGATAAGTAATGAACTAATTAAGTATCAAAACAAGAAAATAATCCCGTCCAAAAAATTCCAGTGAAAATGGGATCTCTGTCGCTTACAATAATCTTTGGGTTTCCATGTAGATTTTGAATTGTATCCATAAATGTAGTAGCAACAATTATGACTTTAATTGGATGAGATAATTCACAAAAGTGCGCATACTTGGCAAGTTTATCAATTATAACCATCATGACACTATTTCCTTCGGAATTGGGTAAACCTGTGATAAAATGCATTGAAAACTCCTCCAAATGTTGACTTGGAATGGATAAAGGTTGTAAAAAACTTGAGCTCTTAATTGTATCAACTTTATTTTGTTGGAAAAAAAAACATTCTGCCACAAAATTTTGAATATCAGATTTAAGGGCATCCAAAAAAATGACTTCTTGACCCTGTGGTAAGCTTAAAAAAATTCTAAGTGCCCTCCAAGGGAGAGGTGTGCAATTCCAAAATAATATTTTTTTTGAGTTGGTAATTCTTACAACTATAAGTGATATTTGTACCATAATGAATCATTTTTCCATCTAAATGTATCCTATGTACTCGGATCTTGCTGAAACTTTTGAATGAGTGTCCACACTTCTTCGTCCTTCTTCCATTCATCCCTTGCTTTGGTTATCCAATATGATTGGATAATATAAATGGAACAAAGAAATGCTTCCACATCCTCATCCTTTCTTAAGAGTGCATCTACAATAACAATTTTCTTCCCTTCTTTCTAGACGATTTCAAATTCATAACCCAACATTTTTATGACCCATTTTTTCCGCTCTTCTGAAGATAATATTTGTTCTAAAAAGTATTTAAGACTATCATGATATTTTTTTACCTTGAAGTGTCTTCCAATTAGGTAAGGTCACCATGGTTTTAGTGCATGTAGTATTTGTTAGGGTCCTGTGATTTGGCAGATTGGTAGACCAAATGACAGGGTAACATGGAACCAGTCTTTGGAGTCCTAGGACCTAGCCTTCCTAGACTCAGAGAGGGCTCTCTCTATTATAATGCAAAGGATGTGTTCTTTTTTGCTTTTAGATGGTTGATTTTAGGCTAGTTGTTAAGTGTAGGGTTTGTTGATTGTTTTGGTTGGGTAAGATGAACAGGTAGAATAGGTGGAGTGAGAGGTATTTAAATCATTGGGCTATGGAGTCAATGAAAGTAATGAGTATCTCAATAATGAATTAGAGTGTAATACATGGCCAATCTAGCAAGGTTAATGGATCCTTAAGGTTTATGAGTGAAGTGGGATGGACATCAAGTTTGGGAAGACAAGGTAGGGAAAAGGGTAGTGAAGTATCCTTTTTCATATACCCATTAAAAATAAGGTCTTAAATATGATAATAAAAAGATACTAACCTTGAGATAGGGAAAAAAATTTATTCAATGAAAACACTTAAAAAAATAAATATCCAAGATAAACATTCCAATGAAACAAAGAAAGCAAGAAAAGCTTATCTTAATTAGTAATTTCACCTTCAGAATTGGAAAACATATAAGATGACACAATAAATTTAATAAATCAAAGAGAGAACTCCTAAACATTTTTGATCAAGCTATAAAGAACTCTGAGGCAAACTGATAGGCATGGACAAAGGGCAAGATCAGAACAAGACCTATTTGACTTAACCTAGCAAGCAGTACTTCAAAGCGATGTTTCAAGACAGAGTTTAGATAGCTTCAAATAAGCAGGGCTTACCATGAATCGTATTTTAAACTAACATATTAATCCATAGATGAAACAAACAATCATAAAGAGGCTTAAAGAGTAGCTAAGAATTCTTTAAACACACCCAGCAGAGGAAAACATCAAGGCCATAGAAGATAGGAGGACTAAGCTGCTTCAAGGAGCATTTCTCAACCTATACTTTTCTGTTCTATAGCAACAAAGAAGGATGAAACATAATGATAACAAGAAAACATGAACAAATTAAGAATACATAACCATTAATCAAGCTAGGGAATCGTGAAAACAAGCTTCTCCATCATCAATCCAAGCAAGGCATTCATAGACTTCACAAACCAATTTCTTCTCCAAGCTCATAAAAAACATGTATTGCTCTCAAAGCTCATAAAATGCCAACATTTACAATGAAGCTCTCATGCTCTATTTAAATCACCAAAGGAGGGAAAAAACCCTAGATAGGGTTGGAAAATGTCAAAATCACCCATAAATGTCATTTATGCCTAAGAGACCATGCAAGGCCCAAGGCACACAATATCTCATGAAATAAATGCTAAAATGAATTCTTGCACCAAATCCTAGAGTGATTTGCTTCAAAAAACACTAAAAAATGATTTTGCAATAAATGAGTGTGTTTTTTTGACTTTTGGTCCAAAACACACTAAACAGTCCATTTGCACAACGCCACTTTTAACAGAAAATAGGGTCGTTTGCAATCAAGTCGTGGACCCCTTCCCAATGTTGGATTTGGCTCCATGAAGGCTCGTTGGAAAGCATGATGAGTCTAATTTCAAAATATGCTTGTAGATTCTTGATCCAGCTCCTGTAGCCTAGTCAAAATGTCAAAAATTCCAAGACTGTCATTTGCGCAGTGCCAGGCCTAAAGTGGCAGAAAGGTGAAAAAAGAGGGATTTTTTGACCTTTTGAGGGGTCAAACCTGCTTAAAATAATCTAAAACTTGGTGAGAAAAGTTTGATAGGTATGAGAAGCTCAAAAATATTTAGTTCTCATGCTGTGGATGCTCCATGTATTAGCATAGCGCCAGTGGCGCTGTGCTAATGAGCGTTAAAAATCACAAAAAATAAAAATATCTCCAAATTTGCTCAAAATTGGTGGAGACCTCCCTTAAGGGGTTTTGGAAAATTTTTGAGAAGCCTCAGCCAAAACTCCAAGGCTATCATGCTCTTTTTCCTCCTTTAGGGTTTGGACTTCAAGTAGGGTTTCCTTCAGTTTCACACAAACAAGCTTGTGCTTCTTTGCATAATACTTTGTCATCTTTTTTTGGAGGGCCAAGCCCCTTTTTATCTTCTTGAAGTGTTTGTGCTAATTCTTATAATACTGAATGATGTATTGGGACATACCAAAATCCCTCTCCCATTCCTTGATTTGTGCATCCTTGATTTGTAGTAGCAGTCTAGTGGCCATCTCCTTATCTTCAGTATCACTGTCTAGGTCAATGAATTGAGGTTTTTGAGTAGATATCTTGCTTTTATTACCTTTCTTAACCTGGTCCATCTTCTCTTTGCCCTTTTCAAGTCTTGGAGTTGATGCATATAGCAAGGCCCCTTGCCTTTTGGAGGCAGCAAACACTTGCCTTGGCCCTCTGTAGTATGTGCATGCAAGAGGAGTGATGGTGGTTTTGGAAGTGTCTTCATCATGGCTGTGACCCTTGGTGTTGTCACCAGCTCCTTCATCTTCACTATGATCTCCATCAGTCATCCCATGCTCGGTTTGATTACTGCTTTCTTTACCTTCAACACCATCATCATCCTCACCTTCTTTACTGCCTTTTTCACTGTCATCTTGGTATTCAATTTGATTATTAGCCTCTGTAATTTCTTCACTTTGGTTTTGTTCATCACTAGGGTCCTCTTCTTCATCATCTCCTGCGTTGCTGTCATTCTCATGTTCACTAGGAAGCTGATTGGTGTCATGACTATCATGTTTATCTCCTTTGCTGTCTTGTTCCTCACTACTTGTCCTATTAGTGCCATCTTCTTTATCACTGTCCTCTTCTTCAAATTCTGTTTCTGTCTCATCATTTCCCTCTTCTTGTTCTTCTATTTCCTCTTCATCATCTACTGTTTCTTCATGTTCATAATTCTCATACATTTTGTCATTGTTTTCACCATGAATTTGCACACTGTCATGCTCATGCACATTTTCTTCAACATCACTTCCTTCTTGCTCTTCCTCATTGATTTCTGTTTCTGCCCCACTAATTTCATGTTCTTTGCTATCAGCACTCTGTTCATCATTTCCATGTACACTCTGCCTTTCTTCATCATTATTCCCTTCATCTGTTTCCATGTCTTCTATCTCTTGCTCACTAGGTACTGGCTCATCCTCTTGTTCATTGTCTATTTCCATTTACTCTTCCCCATCATGAACCTCTTTGTTTTCAACATAATCATCAAACTCACCTTCATTGTGGGCTGATTTATCATCACTTTCACCCTGATATTCTTGTGATTTTTCATTGCCACTTCCTGCTTCACCTGATGCACCAAGAGAAGGAGAGGAAGGCAGGTTTTCTTGTGGTGAGGGTACTTGTGCAAATGAGGAAGGCAGATTTGGTTGATGAGGAGGCTGTGGGTTTGTAAAGACTTAATGGGTTATGAAAACATCCCAAGGTATACCCTACTGCTCCAACTGATGTAATACCACAATTTTGATTAAGGAATGGTGGAACAAGCTATGCATTTGTTGTGGGTGATTTCTCCTCCGGACAACAGAAGACATTTTCTCAATGCTCCTATAGAGATAGTAAGGCAAGTTTAGCACCTTAATCCATGTGAAATTCATGAGGAGTCTGACATGATAAGAAAAAAGCCTGGAGTACCTCCCCTCACAGGTGAAGTACTTCATGATAACCAACATCAAGGAGGAAAATCTGTGTTTGAGGTGTGAGAAAGGAAAAAATATCTTGCTGCCTCCTCTATACCTTGTTTTGATAAAAGGCTTTAAAAAGTATTTGTCCAATATGCCCTTTTTAAACCACTTTTCACCCACAGCTGGGATACCTGTGGCCTCAGAGATGGCACTTGATGAGATCTCAAAATCCACTTCTGCACGACTTGATTGCTTGTTGTGTAAATTGAGAATGAGGAGCCTTGTAAGCTCAGGGTGGCTCTTTACTTGTTTGATCTTCTCACAAAATTGAAAACATCTTGTGTTTTGAAAACATGACAGGATCCTAGGAGAGGAGGTGATGGCCACTGTGCTTTTAGGTTCCAATCTATTGACCTTTCCTCCCTTATGTTTTGGTCTCAAAGGCCTTTGACCTTTATCACTGCTACTGTTGTTCTCAGCTCCTGACATAATGATGGGAGATGCTGTTTGACAATATAGGATTTGGTGAAGCAAGGTGAAAATGGTGATGGAGTAAACTTTGGCGAATGATTGGTGTGGAGGCTAGGGTTATTTAGGGTTTAGTTTCTTTGTAGCTTTTAGGAGGCCTTCTCAAAGTGGATTTCAGTCACTCTAACTCACTCACCCTCATATGACAACAAATTGATTTCCAGGAGAAAAAACAAATTCTTGTTTTGTATGAAGGCCTAGGTTTTACCATCTTAGGGTTTTAACATTCAAAGCCATAAAAATAGAAAAACTTATTGAAAATTTCTTTGGGATAAGTGGAGAATGCCACTTACCAAGTCTTGGCCCTTCTACAGATCTTGGAGGCAGTTAGAGGGTGAAATTTTGAAGTAGGGAAAGATATTTTTTCTTTTGAAGGCTCTCTACATTTGCGCAGTGCCCTATTCGAGCTGTTGGGTCGGCCCGTTAGTGCAGTGCCAACAGGTCTGGACGATGGTTATTGCAACGTCGGGTGGGGGCAGTGTCTACCAGTCTCTGGGAAAGTCGAGCCTGTGTTTGCATAGAGCCTAGGGTTTGCGTAACGCCAAGGCTGATTAGCGCAACGTAGTGAAATTTTGAATGGGCGGAGGGCCGGTTAGGGTAGAGCTGACCTTTATTTGCGTAGCGCTAGTGGTTTGCGCAGTGCCAACAAAATTGCCCAGAAAATGGTCAAAAACACTCTGTTTTTTCTGTTGAAGCTTTTCTTTTCTCCACCAAGTGAAAATGAGTTTGAAATGAAGATTGAGACACCTTTATATCCTTTTGAAAAAATAAATCAAACCTATAAACCAACTTTACTATGTTTCTTCAATTTTTTTGTCATTTGACTGATAACCTTTATATCCTTTGCAAGGGGCTTTTGAAGACTTTATCAAGGCATATTTTCTTCTTCTTTTGTGGTGATGGTTGGCTGATGAGATGTATATGTATTTTTCATCCCTTTTTACCTTTTGAAATTTTGGGAACTATTCAAACTGTCTTTGGCATGCTTTTGACAAATTGAGAACATTGTGTTTATCCTTCTTGGCCTTCTTAAGTGTAATTGACCTGAACATGGCTGTCTCATCTTTTTTTGATATTTTTACAGTGATGTATTTTTGGAAAAGATGTGTGCATCAGTTTTACCATGTTTTCCCCTTGGCCACTTCTAATTTCTGCAGGTGCCATAACACAGGGTTTTTGGTCTCTTTGTCATTTTTTAGACTTTGACACCTCATTTTCTCAATAGTGAACTTATGATTGGCATGATTTTCTCCTTTGGCACTTTACCTCATGCTTGCCTTTCTCTAATCATTTTTAAGACATTTGACTGCACTGGGAAGCCTAGGCTCCATCACACTAATATTATCTGCCATTTATTGCTTTGATGTAGGTGAAGCAGTGTTGTTTTGACAAACCCTAGAGGGCACCTTGGATATCCTTTAAATGCCCTCTGCTATTTATGAAGGAGAACTTATCATATTTATTTGACCTGTTCTGTCCACCTTTCCGAACTCTTAGGTTTTAGGGCTATTAGAGAAAGATAAGCAGTGTTGTCTTCTAAGTTCTCTATTGCCCTTTCAAGTTCATTTATTATTTCATTTCAATTCACCTCACCTTTTCCCTTATTCATTCATGATTTTTGAAGATCTTCAATGTTTCTTGATTATGTTGAGGTGTCTTCTATCCCTGTGGTCCTTGTGATGTTTCTTTGCTTGTTAGAACTGTCTTGTCAATCAATAATAAAAACCCTAATTATCTTTAAACATAGGCCTGCTGCCTTTCTCTTTGCTGTGGAAGTTTTCTGGTGATGATTCATCTCATTACCTTACCTCTTCTTATGATGATGTCAACCTTGATCATTTTGCAGAAATGTGAACAGGGGCAGTTGTCCCTTGCAGAATTTGTGCTTTAGCCAAGGAGGCCTTCCTTGAATGGCTTTTTATCAGTTTTGGACAAGTTACTTGACCTTCTTCTTCTTTGTATGCAGCCTCTTGACACAGGAAAAACAGAGACTTTGAGCACCAAAAAAACCCTATGACCTATGAAACCCTAGGTGACCTAGTGAAAGGCTCCTTGGACTTGGCCTTTGATTGAAAACTTAGATTTTGGGGTCATTTAGTGGAAAATAGAGTTTTTGATAGACTTATGTATTGGCGATCCAAAATCCAATGTACTCGATTTATCTAAAGAGCCTACAGAGATAGTTTTAAGACCATCAATGCTTGAGGTATTTTGGAGATATAGGAGAGCTGGTTGATTGGTGGCCTTAGGTAGTAGTGGATGGTTTAGGCAAAAAAAACAAAGGATTGAGGCAAAGGTGACAAAACATAGACAAAATGAGTAGCATGAGCCCCTGATGGGTCTTCTGGGATTGGTGAGCTGAGCTTGACATGATGGGATGATAAAATAGTGAAAAATTTATCCTAAGGATAATGAAGGCAGTGATATTTATAGAGCTCACAATGTTCATTAACTTTGTTTCTAGAAATCTAGGATAAGTATTTAGTCATCTATAAAAGAAAAAAATACTGATGACTAATAGTGGCTCCACTTGGGGAGGGCAGCTCCATTTTAGAAGGTGTTTAGAACTTTCAGATCTTTGGCTAAATGGAGACCAGTGCCTCATCCATTGGGCAGAATTTTACCTCTTTTGACTTGCTGATGCTTGCTTGAAGCTGTGATCTCAATAATCTGAAATACATGATTAGCTCAACTTCATCTCTACCTACCCAACGTACTTGCCTAACAATTTTTTTTTTTTTTTTACTTGGGTGCACTTGGCCTAGCAAACCCTTGACATCATTTTATTTTGAAAGAATAAAAGACTATCTATTTCTACCCTTATTACTTCCAAGAGTTCAGATTAGGCTAATTAAATCTCTTATTCTCTACCTAGTCTAATCATTTTTCAAGATTAAGCTATTTGACAAACTTTATTCTCTATTCTACTGACATGAAATTCAAAACATGATCAAACTAGGATTAGGCAATCTGATTTGCCATGGGTTGTGGCATTTAGACAAGCTGCACACACACATTATTTTTGTATAATGTAAAACTAGAAAACATGAGGGCTATGATTCAGAATTTGTTAGGCATCCCTATATTTTCTCTTTGGCTCAGTTTTGAGCATGTGGAACCAATATCTTTCATTCATAATCTATCCTTTTTGACAAGTCAAGTTTGAATGATTTGACAAGCTCTCTTTCACTAACTTATCAGCAATAAATTGAAAACATGTTCAGCCATGTTTAGGCTAGATGACTGAACAAGATTTTTTGGCACAAGTAGTGGCATTTAGGCTTGCACACTTTCAGCATTACTATTTTTTGGGTATGGGGCTGTACCTCTTTTCAAATCTGCCCTCTTTTTTCACCTTTTCTTTGTTTTTGTGTTTTCATTTTCAAAACAATATATAACTAAAATATGCTCAAAGGCTGAGCTTATTTACATGCCTATCTATCCTAATCTAATTTTGACATGATATACATTAGCTGGTGAACTCTCTTTTCCAATACAACCAATCAAGCAGATGATTGCATGAGGGATCTTGGTTCAACTCTTTGAGGGTGCTGACAAAATTAAAAGGCCACTCCCACCTTACTTGTGTTTGAACAGTAGTGCCTAAAATGTTCTTGAAATTCTGCATCAAACTGCTCTTGACATGTTTTAATCCCTCTTCAAATGTCTCTAAAAAATCAACAAAGGGATCTTGAAACAATACCTGAATGTGAAGATTCGGGAGATAAGCTTGATCCAGGACTACTTCTTTCTCCACTTGGCTGAACTTGGTAATTTTTTGGGAAAGAAACTTTTCCTCTTCCTCATGATCATCTGAACTGGTAGACCCATCATAGATTGCGATGTTATCCTCTAGAAAACCTGATGGGTTATGATAGAGTGGGCTGAGTTCTGTGTGAAAACCACCATGTTGATGAGTAGGAGCACTCCTTGGAAACAAATCTTCTTGAGAAAGAAGTGCAACAACTTTCTTGTGATCATCAATTTCCATGCCTTCATCTGCAATTTGTAATTCAAAGGAACTTGGTGGCTGAAAATCTCGAGTTAAGGAGGATTCCATGTCCCAAATGATTTCCTCAACCATTTCAGGAAAAGGCTTCTCATTGAAAACTTGCACAAGAAGTTCGTCATCCTCCTCAACCTCAACATCAAAACTAAAAGACTGCTGATTTCCAATTACATGAAAGTTATTTCTGATGGACTGAAGTGAAGTAGAGCAAAGAGTCAGAGACTCCTCACTTACTTGTAAATTCTCAAGGCTTTCCTCATAAGTGTCATAGGTGACCTATATTGGCTGCTTACTTTTTTCAAGCTGATGATAATGAACTTCATCCCACAAATCAACTCCTGATTTATCTGCAAGATTAGTTTGTGTTTGGAGGACATCATCATCAGACTAATCAAACTTTGGAAAATTATCAACATAAGTAACATCATCAATCAAACATATTTTTTTGTCAGTTTTTTCTTCTTTGAGTTGATCTACAAGTTCACTTTATGATGTATGGTAGATGGGATTAGTAGGAGAATGAACATAAATGTTTTGTTCGCATAAAGGCTTAGAGGCTGGTTGCATGTTTAGCATTTGATTTATTTCCTTTTCAGTTAAAATAGGAGGCATTTTTCTCTTTCTTTGGATAGAAGTACAACAATTCTCTCTCTCTTGTGAAGGCTTATTTTGAGGCTTAATGTCTTCTTGAGCCTCACTTAGAAGGGATGATAAATCATCACTTGTGCTTTCAGAGAGATCTTGTGGGTTTCCTTCTATTCCTTGATTGATTTCTTCCTCAACCAACTCTTCTGCGATGCCATGATAGCTATCTTGAGAATGAAATTGATGAATGGCTTCTAATAGAGCCTCAGGATGCCAATTTCCTAAATCTTCATCAATTTTTACAAGGTATTGTATGAGGTCTTCGGATTGATCACAAAAATTTTCAACTAATGATAGAGATGGATAATTTTCTTTACAATTCTCACAAAATATCTTGTGGAGATATTTTAAGGAAAAAAAACTACCAGGCTTCAGCCATTCATACCATTCTCTTGCCTTATCTTCTAATGTTGCCATAAAATTTTTCATGAGGTAGTCTTCATGCCATTCAACCTTTAACCTCCATACTTGTATATGAAATTTGATGGGATGTAGAAAGGGGTCATCACATTTTTCATCTTGAAATATAGGCAGGCTTTTTAACCAATTTATCTCAGCCATTTTATGTGGAAATCTAGGGATATGATCTCTGTTCATAAGAGCATATCTCCTTTGTATCTTTGGATCCATGTTTGTAAATTAGAAAGGGTCACTGTATCTTTTCAACCAATCTAGAGTTCTCTACCAGTGGAGTCTTTATATCTATTGAGAGTTGTGGAGTCACCAGGTGGAAGGTTTCAACTTTTCTATCCACCATCAACATGATTGGAATTTCTCAATGCATTCCCAGGGGAGTATATGAGGAATAGTGGGGTCAACAGGGCTACTGAAGATCAGTGGAGTTGCTAGGTGGAGGATGCTTACTGTTTTAAGGATGTAATTGTTGTCCACCATCAACAACTGAATACCAATCTAAGGATTTTTGTGAGTTTTCTGAGATCTAAGGAATACTTAGTTTGTCACTAACTCAGAAGGTCCCACCGTGATCGCCAGAATGTTAGGGTCTCGTGATTTGGTAGATTGGTAGATCAAATGATAGGGTAACATGGAACCAGTATTTGGAGTCCTAGGACCTAGCCTTCCTGGACTTGGAGAGGGCTCTCTCTATTAGAATGCAAAGGATGTGTTATTTTTTTCTTTTAGAATGTTGATTTTAGGCTAGTTGTTAAGTGTAGGGTTTGTTGATTGTTTTGGTTGGGTAAGATGAACATGTAGAATAGGTGGAGTGAGAGGTATTTAAATCATTGGGCTATGGAGTCAATGAAAGTAATGATTATCTCAATAATGAATCGGCGTACAATATGTTGAAAATGGCAACAAAGAAGCAGTGAAGGAGGCCTCCTGAAACATCTTTCCTGATCCTAGTTGGAAAGTGATCACCTAAACTAGGTGGGGACCACACATGTGATTCTGGCGCAAAGTCTATTTTTAGACTATGTCTATTTTTAGACATACGGAGCATAATTCAGAGATTCCGGTTGGAGATTCTTGAAGTATGCGACATGACGGTAAAAATATATGAGACCCTTATTTTTAGGACCCAGGCTATTTTTAGACTGTATCTCCTAAAAATATGGAAGTCAAATATTATTTACCCTTAATAATATTTTGACTATAAACAGCAGTTTACTCTCTTGGAGCACTTCAGTTTGACCCCCAGAGGTGGGGCATGCAGTTGACATAAGGAAATTCGAATTTCCTATGAGTTAAGTGAGCTATTGCATGTTAGACTTCAGTTAGACTCATGTGGCAGAGTTTTGGTGGAGTTGATTGAGGAGTTAATGGAGGTGGTGTTATGGTTAACTAGTTGAACTAGTTGTATTTAGTTTAACTGGCTAATACACTAGAGATGAGTTGGGTGAATTAAATATTATTTAATTCACTAATTATTAACTCATTATTCAACTAAAGAACACATCGGTTTAACTCAGTGCATGGACAGTTCAGTGGCGACAAGTGAAAGAGGTAGATGAAAGGGTTGAGTTAGCTATCAGTTGCGACATTAGTTGTGCATGAGATTTGCACCACACTTGGAGGAAATTACCAATGAAAATTGCGCAGTTGGAGCCAGTGAGATTCAAACCTGGATCTCTATTTAGACCAACCTTGATTGCGCAATAGAGGCAGAGAAGTAGTGGGTGTGTTTTGAACCTGTGACTTGTTCAAAACCAAGCTAGTTTTTGTGTATCTTTGGGAGATAGTACTGAGTACTTGTGAGGAGTTTGTACTATGTATTTGCTGCATGTTCTCTCCATTTATAATATACTATAGCTGCGGGGTTTTCAGCTATAAGCTTTCCCTATACATACTGTGTTAATGTGTGTGATGATTTGATGTGCGATCGCTTCTATTCTTTCCGCATGTGACAATTAATTGTAGAAGAAGGTTATGTGTTATGCATGCAATTCAAAATTGATGTATGATCTGGTTAATCTTCATTGAATAAGTGATTTATTCAGCTAATTTCTACATGGTATCGAAGCAATATTAATTGTCGAGATCTATTACGGTGATTTCAAACTTATTTCCTCGGACAGAGCCTGCATACGGGCCAGATAGCCTCCGGATTCATCTTTCTTTGGAAAGTGAAAGGTCTGGTAAAATCCCATGCAGTCAATCTCTGATTTGGAAATAATTTGTTCTCAAGTGTAGATCGTAAGTGATTGAGTTATCAGCTGGTGGTGAAATTCGAGTTTGCAGATTTGTGTTCTTGGTGCCGCGGTGAAAATGTCTTTCATCGGTTTGCGACTAGAATATGCCTTGGAAGGCAGTTCGAATTATGTTGCATGGAAGGACTGCATGGAGGTTGTATTAGATGATCATGGGCTGTTGGAATTCGTGGAGAAAGAGATTCCAAAGCCTACTTCTAATGATGCTGCTGTTGTGGAAGCATGGCAAAAGAAACAAGAAAAATGTCGAAGGATCCTGTTGGAGGGTGTAAAGGATCACATTGTATCCAGTTTACACGGGAAGGCCTCTCCATATTTGATGTGGAAAGCCTTGACGGATCTGTACCAAAGAAAGAGTGATCAGAGGAAGCTGGCGCTCAAAGATAGACTTAGGAACATCAAGTGTGAGAAGGGGGAAAGTATGCCGAAGTACCTCACGAGGTTCACCCAATGTCGGGATGAGCTGGGAAGTGTTGGTGTGCCGGTGGAGGATGAGGATCTGGTGAGTTTGGTGCTTCTTGGTTTGCCGAAGAGTTGGCATGCATATCAAGATAGTGTCAATGGTCGGGAAAATTTGCCGGGATGGGAAAGACTGTGGTCTGATCTCGTGCAAGAGGAGATCCGGCGAAATACTAGAGATGGTTCTTCGTCAAAGGGAGCTGATGAAGAAGACTGCGCTTTGGCTGCCAAAGCAAGGAAGGGGAAGGGCAAGGAGAAGGCTTCTCAATCCGGTGCGGATGGTAAAGAGCGTGACATGTCCAAAGTGAAGTGTTTTCACTGTCATGATCATGGACATTACGCCACGAATTGCCCCAAGAAGAAGAAGAACAAGCAGGCTGCTGGATCTGCAGCTGGTGAGGCTCTTGCCTCGCAATTTGAGTTGGACTTCTCATTGATCGCATGCATGGTGTCTAGTGCATTGGGATCGGGGTGGTATATTGATAGTGGCGCTTCCTTTCACATGACGGGAGATGCAAATCTTTTCAGTGACTTGGTGGAGAAAGGTCTCCGGATGCATGTTGAGTTGGGCGACGGTGGACGATACAATGCGACCGGTATTGGTACCATAACCTTTCAGAGGGAGTCAGGTAAACTCATTCTTTTACAAGATGTATTGCATGTACCAGGTCTAACAAAGAATTTGATCTCAGTTGCAATGTTAGAGGATAAAGGGTATGAAGTTGTCTTTAGAAAAGGTAAGGTGTTCCTTCGGCACAAGGCAACGGGACAAGTCAAGAAGGTTGGGATTCGGGCAAAGAATCTCTATAGACTTGAAGTAGATGGGATGTCTACAAAGCTTCCTACTGTTGGGAAGCGGGAGAAATACATGCAACTGATGCTTGAGAGGGAGCAAGTTTTGCATGCAGGTGAAAGTGAACCTCGGGGTGTGGAGCAGCCACAAGAGGATCATGGAGTGGGAGAAACCACTCATGCAGAGAAATTTCGTGCCAGACGGGCAGAGGGAGTGCATGCAGCTATACCACCAGGTATGAGGTGGGGCGACATGCATGATTGATCCCAAGAGGAGATTTCTGGGCAGATTCATGAGATGGTGTGGATCTCATGGATTGAACCTGGCTACGAGGTGCCCACAGTATGGCAGTAGCAAGATCAGTTGGAGTGATGCAGGCAGATCAAAGTGACAGTGTCGGATACTGGAGCGCAGATCAGAGTTGACAGCAAGTGCAAGAGTGCATGGGTGCAAGAGTTCAACAACGCAGTAGTTCCTGATGACATGTGCAGTTGGTACCAGCAGAAGTCGAAGACTTTGATGATAGATGCTAGATGCATCAAGACTGATTGAGTTGTTTGGAGCCTATTCAGTTTCAGAAGAGTTGCAAAGCAGATGCATGAGTTTACATGGCACATGCAAAGGGTGCATGGCACATGCATGGAGTTGCATGGTGCATGCATGAGTTTGCATGGTGCATGGCGAATGCATGGAGTTGCATGTCGCATGCATGGAGTTGCATGGCACTTGTGAAGGTTGCAGGGCGAATGCATGGAGTTGCATGTCGCATGCAATGACATTCCTTTCTTGTTGAGAGGGAGTGTTGAAAATGGCAACAAGAAACAGTGAAGGAGGCCTCCTGAAACATCTTTCCTGATCCTAGTTGGAAAGTGATCACCTAAACTAGGTTGGGGACCACACATGTGATTTTTGTCGAAAAGTCTATTTTTAGACTATGTCTATTTTTAGACATACGGAGCATGATTCGGGGATTCCAGTTGGAGATTCTTGAAGTATGCGATATGTTGGTAAAAATAGATGAGACCCTTATTTTTAGGACCCAGGCTATTTTTAGACTGCCTCTCCTAAAAATATGGAAGTCAAATATTATTTACACTTAATAATATTTAGACTATAAACAACAGTTTACTCTCTTGGAGCACTTCAGTTCGAGTCATGGAGGTGGCTCATGCATCTGACAGAGGAATCACGTGGTACCTAGGGTTTGATGGCATCTTGCATGTTAGACTTCAGTTAGACTCATGTGGCAGAGTTTTGGTGGAGTTGATTGAGGAGTTAATGGAGGTGGTGTTCTGGTTAACTAGTTGAACTAGTTGTATTTAGTTTAACTGGATAATACACTAGAGATGAGTTGTGTGAATTAAATATTATTTAATTCACAAATTATTAACTCATTATTCAACTAAATAACACATCAGTTTAACTCAGTGCATGGACAGTTCAGTGGCGACAAGTGAAAGAGGTAGATGAAAAGGAGTTAGACTTTTCTCGAGGGCACATCGATTGTGCATAGTTTTTCATGGAAATTACCAATGAAAATTGTTGATTATGAAGCAGAGGTGAGATTCGAACACGGATCTACATTTAGACACGACCTTGATTACTTGTATTAGAGGCGGAAAGTAGTGGGTGTGTTTTGAACTTTGTGACTTGTTCATAACCAAGCTAGTTTTTGTGTAGCTTGAGATAATCTTGGGAGTACTTGTGAGGAAGTATGTACTGTATTTTCTCCATTTATAATATACTATAGCTGCGGGGTTTTCAGCTATAAGCTTTCCCCATACATACTGTGTTAATGTGTGTGATGATTTGATGTGCGATCGCTTCTATTCTTTCCGCATGTGACAATTAATTGTAGAAGAAGGTTATATGTTATGCATGCAATTCGAAATTGATGTATGATCTGGTTAATCTTCATTGAATAAGTGATTTATTCGGCTAATTTCTACACAAATCTCCTATTTTGCTGCTTGCTGTAACAATATTTGTTCTGAATAAGCTCTTGGCCTTTGACTGTTTCCTTTGCTTTCCATTATTTCTTTATTCTCTGACTTTTAATAGAATGCTGGTAAAATGAATTTATGCCTTTCTTGAAGGGAAAAATATATTATGAATGGGAAAAGGGAAAGGAAGGAGGCCGGACCCGCATATAAATCGCAATCGGAGAGGATGGGCGGAGGGACATAACATACAAGTGTAATCGCAATCGGAATCGGGGAGCGGGGCAGGCAGAGTGATATATATGAAACAACATTTTCCGATGCGATTGGGGAAAACCCTTTGTAATAAACCAAATGGATAACTTTTAACTTTTACAAAGGAGAAATGGGTTTTATAATGAATGGCGGAGGTTTAAGTGGTGGGACCCATGGGAACAATCACAATCGCAATCGGGAATGGGGGCGGGTGTAGATATAATAATGCCAATGCGATTAGAATGTTCCAATTGGTGGAGGGCCGTCGGATCGGAAGGGGAAGATCGAAGGTTGTGATGTAAATCAAAGGTTTCAATCGGAAGTCACAATCAGAGGGGGACTTGTGATCAGGGAAAGTTGCGATGTGATCAATCGGAGGGGGACTTGCGATCAGGGGAGCGGAGGAAGGTTTTGCGATTGATCGGAGGATGCAAGACTTGCGATGCGATCAATCGCATCGGAGATATTTGCGATTGGCCGATTGAAACTTTCAAAATTGATTTGCGATTGGAAAAGGTTTTTGCGATTGCGATGGGGGGTTTATAATATAAGACTTTAATATAAAGTTTTATTATAAAGTGTGGTTTTGGGAACAATGGGGTTATATAATATAGACCCTTTGTATTACAAAGTTTTATGCATGAAGGGGAAGTGCTTTGTGGAATAAATCACACATATGTTTAAAGATTTACAATGCGATTTTATAATCGGAAAGGGGGAAAAAGGAATTTTATAAGGAAAATATGAAACTTTAAACATAAAGTTTTAAGGGAAAATTGGGAATAGGGGAAGGATTAAGACATAGAGGGATTTTACTTCACTTAAGCATAAATTTCAATCCAGAAGTCAGTTTTTGAGAGTGTAGTATACCGTTGGAAAGCTCGTTCCAGGATCTTTCTAATGGATTTGCTTAGAGGATGATTTGGCGCTGAACATGCTGCGGAAAACTTCTCTGAAGGCAGGGACATCATTTTGCGGAGATAACAACTTCTGAATTGTGAATTATTACACATGATGATATAGAACTACATAATGAATGATAATAAAGGCAAAATATCATGTTTTCACCTCAAAACATAGTTTTGAGGCGAAAATTACATCAAGCTGAATAAAATATCTTTGTGATCTTCCAGGTGCTGTGACTTTGAGCTTATTGACTTCCTCATGAACTTGCTGATATTTATTGACATTTGACTCATTAATTTGACCATGGTGAGACCCTAGAAACTAATGAGACCCATCCTATGACCTAATGATATGATTTTGAGAATAAAAGTGACTAATGACTAAAGACCATAGAAAGGAAAATCAGCAAGTACCTCATGAGGGACAACTGATAAAATTACTACCATCAATGAATCCATGACCTAACGGAATGGTGAAATTTATTTGGTATGGGACACCTAATATGCAAATGCAAAAAGAGCAGTTTTGATCACTGATGGCAGTATGACTAGACTGACACTAACATTGGCTCCAATGGGGATGGTAGCTCCTTGGAGGTGCCAAGAACACCGTAGAACAAGTAGCCTTATCCATTGGGCATGGAGTAAAAAATGTTGAAAACTGACACAAATGCAAACTGACTTTGACTCTAGACTAATACTGAAAACTAAAAGAAAACCAAACCATACAAATATCATCCAAGTTTTATAGCCTTCACCTCAGGCCCCAAACTTAAATGACTGTGCATTTTGAACTTTGCCTTTAGAAAAAAAAAATGGTATGTACAATGATGATGAGATAGATTCTGATTCATGTTTTCAAGAATGGTAGTGCTTCAATAGGCTACCATTTACTGCTCCTCCAGGACAATCCTGGTCATCCATTTCCGAAAGCAAGAAGGCATTCTGACCCCTGTATGCTGTAATTTTGTATGGTCCCTTCCAAAGGTTGTCAAATTTACCGTGCTTGCCTTTGTCTTCATTTCTTTCATCCCATTTCAACACTACATCATCCAACTGAAACTTTTCTGCTTTAGTCTTCCTGTCATAGATCTTTTTAATCTTGTCCTGCAACTGGCTCACTTTCTGTGACACTTCTTCTCTTGTTTGTTGAAGGTGGATCATCTCTTTGATCCTTTTCTAGTTGTAATCATCTTCACTGCCAACTTCTTGTAATAATATCATAATTGGAACTGTAAGAGAAGTAGGAAAGATAGCATCAGTACCATAAACCAGCTCAAAAGGTGACATACCTATTGATTTTTTACTGCTGACTCTGTCTACCCACAGTGCGTTGATAAGCTTCCGGTGCCAATTTATTTTGTTTGCCTCTAACATTTTCTTAATTATATTCATCAGCGACTTGTTGGATGAATCTGCCAGGCCGTTGCCTTGTGGATAATACGCTATTGAATGACCTAGCATGATGTTGTATTTATCACAAAAATCAATCATTTTCTTTGATCTGAACGCGGCTGCATTATCTGTCTCAATTTTACATGGGCAACCAAAACGGGATAAAATATTTGATTCCAGGAATTGAATAATTACTGTGTCAGTCACTTGCCTGGCAGGGATGGCCTCGATCCATTTCGTAAAGTAATCTGTTCCAGTCAATATCTATCGATGTTGTGCTGAGGACGCGGGATGTATTTCTCTTATAAAATTGAGCCCCCACTGCTGAAAGGGCGCGTTCACTGAAACAGGTTTCAAAGGAAGTGGAAGTAATTTCTTCTTCCCTTGGAAAATTTGACATTCATGAAAATTCATCACTGTTTTATATAAATCAGAAAATAATGTGGGCCAATAATACCCGGCTCTCAATACCTTGTTCGCTGTAGTTTTCCAAAACAAGTGACCACCACAGTCACCTTTATGGAAATCATGCATTACCTTTTGAGCTTCTTCTTCAACCAGGAAATTTAGCAAAACGCCTCCCAGATCCTTCCAAAACAGAGCACTGTTCAAAATGCAATATTTTGCAGATTTAAGCTTCAAAGATATACCTTTACTCATAGACATGCCTGGAGGAGGTGACAGATGCTGAAGAACATATACAATATTTGAATACCAAGGGGACTGCAAAAAAATATCTGAAATAGGAACCATCAAACCTTCATCTTCCTCTTCCGACATTGTTGAAATGAGGTTTATATCTAAAGCACGCAGATTTGATTGGGCCATCAATTTCGCCAAACCTTGGCCTTTGATCAACTTAGTAGGCTTGATCTCTAGATTGTACTCCAACATGGCTGCTATCCGTTTGCCTCTTCGACCTTCTGGATTAGTTTGCATGAGCACATCCTTGACTTCTGCGTTAGGGACATACACTATAGTGTATGAATGTAGAATATAGACCCTAAAATATTTCAATGCCTTAACAAGAGCTAGTGCCTGCTTTTCAATAATATTATATCTTAAAGCAACATCTCTAATAGTCCTACTGAAAAAGGAAATTGGCTTTTCTACTTCATCTCTATTTTTCATTAAAACAACAACCATAGTATGCTCAGATGCAAACGAAAATATAATAAATTTTTGAGTATAGTCAGGATTGATCAGAACTGGGGCATTAGATAAAGAAAACTTTACCAGATTGAATGATTTGATAGCTTCTTCACTCCACTTAACAGTGTTGTCTTTCTTCAACATATTGGTCATTTCTCTCAAATGCTCAGCCAGATTAGGTATAAATCTGCGCAAAAAATTCATCTTACCATTAAAGGTCTGAATCTCTTTCTTGTTCCGTGGAAGATCTATGAGCTGGATTTCCTCCACTCTGGCTGGATCTATGTGGATGCCATCTTTAGAGATGATGTGCTCAAGCAATTTTCCCTCATCCAATGCAAAAAGGCTCTTTTTGGGATTGAGAGAAATCCCAAACTTTTTGCAACGCTGAAAAACCACTCTTAGATTGTGCAAATGCTCATCATCTAAACCTGAAAACACTGTCAAATCATCCAAATAAACAAAAAGAAAAACGTATTTTTCATTTTCAGAAGCAATTTCCATTTCACGCTGGAAGGTGGCTCCAGCGTTCTTCAGTCCAAAGGGAATCTTGGCATACTGGAAGGTTCCCCAAGGTGTTGTGAAGGCAGTTTTATCTTGGTCCTTCTCATGCACCAAGATCTGATTGTAGCATGAGTAGCCATCAAGTAGTGACATCCTAGATGCTCCAACTACTCTCTGCAGAATATCGTCCATTTTCGGAAGTGGGTAATTATCCTTTAAGGATGCCTTATTCAAGTTCCGAAAGTCAATACACAATCTTATTTCTCCATTCTTTTTACGCACTGGGACCAAATTCGAAATCCAATTAGAAAATCTAATAGGAACTATGATTCCTATTTTGTACAACCTGTTTACCTCCTTTTCAATTGATGGGAGCAGCTTTGGATTGATTCTTCTCAGCTTCTATCTGAAAGGCTTCTGATCTGGCTTGATAGGAATTGTATGCTGAATTATGTTCTTATCATACAATTTCAAATTTGAATAATCCCATGAAAATACATCAGAAAATTTAGAAAGAAATTTAACATACTTCTCCTTTACCTCAGGGGATAATGCCTTTGATAATTTGACAAACTTGGGCTGATCAGCTGTTCCAATATTCACATCTTCAACTCCTTTCTCTGTGGGCACCAAGCTTGGTTTCTTTGTGACATCATCCTGATCAAAAAACTCCTCTAGAGGTATGAGACATCTAGGAATTACATTATCCTTTAACTGCAATATGTCCATCTGGTTTGCTTCCAACTCCTGATCATCAACCTCATACTCACCCTCTATTGGAGTATCTTTGAATTTTCCATCACCCTGCAAAAATGCATTAATCTCATTATCATCCCAAAATACTTGCCAATACCTTAAATTGTCCGGAACAGCAGGCCTATGTTTGACATAGATTTCAAACTTATTGTTGGAGTTCATCGGAATCTTCAAGTTACTTGCAGTAGTGGCAAGAGAATCAGCAATAATGTTCTACATCCTGGGCGCTGCTGTCAAAGTATACTCTGGGAATATTTTCAAAATGTCCAAGACTGCATTTCTGTATGCCCTCAATCTTGGATGTTTGGCTTGGTATTCTCCCTTCACCTGTTTGATTATCAATTCGGAGTCGCCATATACAGAAATCCTTTTTGCATTCAACTTCTTCAAAATTTTGAGGCCTGTAATCAAAGCCTCATATTTTGCTTCATTGTTAGAGCAATCAAAAGCTAGCTTATAAGCACAAACTCTAACATTACTTGGAACCTTCTCAGGTTGAAAAATAGGGCTCCTAATACATATTCCAATGCCAGCTCCATCCTTACAAACAGCTCCATCAAAATCCATACTCCACGGGCCTTCTTCTTCTTCTTGAAGATGCTGGAAATTTGTTTCTTTCTTTTCTTTACCTTGGCTGATTTATGGCTATTAATTGTCCCTTTGCTGCTGAAAGGCAGGAGGTTCAGAAGTGTTTACTGATTTTTCCTTTTCCTATTTGAGGACCTCTCTGAAATTCTCTGAAATCTCAGGTATTTCATCCACTTGTACCAATTGAACATTCTCATCATTTAAACCACCATTAGAATACAAGACAAAAGACTCTAAGTCTGTATGGACAACATTGATGGGATGATTTACAGGCTTGTCTTTGCTGGTAATCATATATTTCATTTTATTTTCCCTATATAACTTCCTCAACTGGCCAAATACAGGGATAGTGGCATAAGAGAAGTCAAGCTGCATAGTTCCTTTGAGTTTAGCACCCCAAGACCTAGATAGGAGCATTCCAAACCTTGGTGGGACATCAGCAACAACTACATCCATCAAGACATTCTTTGCTGGAATCTGATCTAAAGACACTACCAAATCTTTAATTAAACCAATACAGTGGACCCTACTTGAGTCGAAGGAATACAAGTCATGATATTTACGAGTGATGTCAAGGCCTAGCTTCTCCATGATAGCTTTGGGCATCAAATTATGTGAGGCCCCGGAGTCCAACATAGCATTATGCAGGATAAAATCATGTACTCTAAGACTCAAGTAAAAAGGAGGGACTTCATTTTCTTCAGATTCTTCCGTGGCTGGACCGAAAATAAGTTTAGGGTAGTCATCTTCTACATTGACCATATCGGAGACAGAATCTATTTGTAAGACTTTGGACACCTGAGTTTTATACACACTATTCTTTACCAACTCTGTGAGGGGCATAGACGCTTTTAATTTAGAGATTTCATTTTCTAGATTAAAGGAGGGAGGTTTTTCTACCTTTTTGATGGGCGGGTCTTTCTTCTCTGTTGGCTCCTTTACTGTGTTCTGCTGGTTCTTCTCATTGGCTGTGTTAGAAACTGCAGGTGCTTTGCTAGAGGAAGGATCAGCCGAATCCTTAGCTTTCTTCTATGCATAGTTTTTCATTTGCAGTTCCTTTCTCTTTTGAATGGGGCTGACTGTAACCTCTCTGTTCCTTAAAGAGTACTGCCTTTGCTGAGCCGACAGAGTGTTCATATACCCTCTCTGATAGTCATCAGACTCCTCTTCCAGTACTTTATCATTGGCCAAAATGAAATTTTGGTCTTTTTGAATGTCTGGAGTCGCCACTGTGTATTCTTCGTCTTCTGTAAGGAAAATGGGCACACCATCAGCCGTGAAAAAGTGATTAGCCTCAATCACAGGATCATCGTCATCTGAATCTGTCCCTTGCACGTAGTTCTGCTGCAAAGGAGTTTTAATCTGCTGCTGTGGTGGCGCAGCTTGGTCCTGCGTTCTTTGCTCTCTTTTTTTAATTCTGAATTGCAGCTGCTGCCCTCTGAAATTCAGATTTCTTATTTGAGGCTCTGGTCTGTCTGCAATGGTTAACCTATCAACCATTTTTTCCACTGTTCTGATCAGAGTGTCCATTTTACTGTCTGAAGTAGAGGCCTCATCTTTTATTGTGACTCTCTTCTCAGCTCTGGCTCTTGCTCTTTTAGCCAGCAGATTAGCTTCAACGTTTACCACTATCTTCTGCATGTCTTCAAGTGAAGACAGATCTCTTTCACGCAACTGATATGCCATGTCGGCATCAAATCCATCGGGAAATTTTAACAATGCCAGTCCCTCGGGAGGCTTCAAATTAGCTGGAATAACATTATATACATCATTGAATCTCAAACAATAATCCTGCACGATTTCACCCACATTTCTTTTAATGTTCTCATATTCAGATAGAATTTGAAGTGGGTTCTTTTTTACCTCCCACCGGTCCAGGAACTGAGTGTGAAACTCCTGCAAAGTGCGAATCGTGCCTGGCGGTAGGGCTCTAAACCACTTTCTGATTTCACCTCCGAAACTTTGAACAAACAACCTCATCGTTACATTCTCTGCTTCTACCTCATGCAAATAAAAAAAAATCATTCATTTTATCAACATGTTGCTGAGCCGTGATGCTCTGAGTGGCATCAAAAATAGGAATTTTACTTTGATAGTCAGCCAACATATCATTGAGGACCTGGGGTAAGACCAGGGGTGCATACCTGGCGGCCATAACTCTGGGTGGATTTACGACAGGATTTGTAGGATTTGAGGGAGGTGTCAATGGAGGAGATAATAATTAGGAGTTGACTGATGGGAAGGTTGATGAATTGGGAGGGGGAAATGTTGTTCCTGATGATTCTGAAGGCTCAGGGATATTAGTTACAGTGATGGACTGAGGAGAATTCAAAATGTAATCGTCAATGGAGGTATTTGCTCTTTGAACTTCAATATCTACAAGGAAATCAGGATCTAAAAATGTATCATCAATGTCATTTTCAGACTTATTCCTAAATAATGAAAGCTCAAAATTCTCATCAAAGGAAAGATCTTCTACAAAAAACCATTCACTGGTCCAAGTATAGGACCTGAAAACGGGTCTGGGGCTTAATGATCCTTCTTGTCTTCTGACAATTCTTGGTATAAGATTTGGATTTTCAAACATAGGGGGAGGATTTGGATCTGGATTAGCCCTGGTGTATCTTCTTGAAGCCAGTGTGGTCGAATTTCTATTTTACAAAAATCTTATTTTGCAGCCTAGCAAAAATCTAAACATCATCTTTCAAAAGTCTGGAAATATTTGATGTACTGGGGCAAATCTTGCAAGTCAGATGTTATGTTTATAAAACTAGACCGGAGATTGACTGAAGCAACATTTATCTACTTATGCACTTACAAAGCAATGTGCAGTTCGAAGGCTACCTGGAATAACTTCAGGCTCCGTCTGTAGTTTATAAAACAAATAACACTAACAAACAAACAATCTTGAACATGTCCCCAGTATGGTCGCTAGAGATGTTAGCACCTGAATTGGACCCAGGCTGCAAAAGGAAAATCAGGGTAACAAATAAACCACGCTCAGCCTTGTAGCTATCCCTACAAGGACAGGAGAGGGCTCTCTCCGTAAAATAATATTCAATAAAGTGCAATAGAAATATGATATGAGGCTAGGTAAAATGATAGGGATAAAAGGTTTAATAAAATGAATGAATTTTTCAGGGATGTGTGGGATAAAAAGGGACAGTTTGAAACCGGGAATTAAATCAGGACATAGGATGTTTCATGGGGCAAGATAGGCAGGAAACTTAGCAATTAAATTTAATGAGGATGGGATGAAAAGACTGGTGCGGAGCTAAAAAGGGCACAATAAATGGATCCTTTTCAAACAGAAGAAAAATACAGCGTATGAATGATTTCCCAAGGCAGAGCATATAAAATGGATTCTACCTTTCTATCTTGAAAGCATTCAAAAGGAAATGTTTATGGATGGATGGAACACATAACAATTCACATATGAAACAAAGGAGAAAAACAAATGCTAACTCTCATACCACATGGATCCCACAAATAAGAGCTGCATCTCTTATTAATTCCTGTCAAACTGTACAATGTAGCGTAGAGATGTTCTTCCACACTTTTCCCCTATTACTCCTACTACTTTGCAAATGATTTACAATTACATTAAATAGGCTGGAATGTGGAAACATAAATCCACAAGAGAAGGGAGCTGTTTTAATAGCTGAAGAACTGAAATACAATCATAGTAAAGAAATACAACAATCTGCCCCTAAAAATAAGAGACAACATTGCATTTGACTACTTGGAGATTTTGCTGTTAGGCTGTATGAACGAAAATACGGAATCCGATGAACAAATCTCCTATTTTGCTGCTTGCGGTAACAATCTTTGTTCTAAATAAGCTCTCGGCCTTTGACTGTTTCCTTTGCTTTCCATTATTTCTTTATTCTCTGACTTTTAATAGAATGATGATAAAATGAATTTATGCCTTTCTTGAAGGGAAAAATATATTATGAATGGGAAAGGGGAAAGGAAGGAGGTGGGACCCGCATATAAATCGCAATCGGAGAGGACGGGCGGAGGGACATAAAATACAAGTGTAATCGCAATCGGAATCGGGGAGCGGGGCAGGCGGAGTGATATATATGAAACAACATTTTCCGATGCGATTGGGGAAAACCCTTTGTAATAAACCAAATGGATAATTTTTAACTTTTACAAAGGAGAAATGGGTTTTATAATGAATGGCGGAGGTTTAAGTGGTGGGACCCATGGGAACAATCGCAATCACAATCGGGAATGGGGGCGAGTGTATATATAATAATGCCGATGCGATTGGAATGTTCCGATTGGTGGAGGGCCGTCAGATCGGAAGGGGAAGATCGATGGTTGTGATGTAAATAGGAGGTTTCAATCGGAAGTCACAATCGGAGGGGGACTTGTGATCAGGGAAAGTTGCGATGCGATCAATCGGAGGGGGACTTGCGATCGGGGGAGCGGAGGAAGGTTTTGCGATTGATTGGAGGACACAAGACTTGCGATGTGATCAATCACATCGGAGATATTTGCGATTGGCCGATCGAAACTTTCAAAATTGATTTGCGATTCGAAAATATTTTTGCGATTGCGATGGGGGGTTTATAATATAAGACTTTAATATAAAGTTTTATTATAAAGTGTGGTTTTGGGAACGATGGGGTTATATAATATAGACCCTTTGTATTACAAAGTTCTATGCATGAAGGGGAAGTGGTTTGTGGAATAAATCGCACATATATTTAAAGATTTACAATGCGATTTTATCATCGGAAAGGGGGAAAAAGGAATTTTATAAGGAAAATATGAAACTTTAAACATAAAGTTTGAAGGGAAAATTGGGAAAAGGGGAAGGATTAAGACATAGAGGGATTTTACTTCACTTAAGCATAAATTTCAATCCAGAAGTCAGTTTTTGAGAGTGTAGTATACCGTTGGAAAGCTCGTTCTGGGCTCTTTCTGATGGATCTACTTAGAGGATGATTTGGCACTGAACATGCTGCGGAAAACTTCTTTGAAGGCAGGGACATCACTTTGCGGAGATAACAGCTTCTGAATTGTGACTTATTACACATGATGATATAGAACTACATAATGAATGATAATAAAGGCAAAATATCACGTTTTCACCTCAAAACATAGTTTTGAGGCGAAAATTACATCAAGATGAATAAAATATCTTTTTGATCTTCCAGGTGCTGTGACTTTGAGATTATTGACTTCCTCATGAAATTGCTGATATTTATTGACATTTGACTCATTAATTTGACCATGGTGAGACCCTAGAAACTAATGAGACCCATCCTATGACCTACTGATATGATTTTGAGAATAAAAGTGGCTAATGACTAAAGACCATAGAAAGGAAAATCAACAAGTACCTCATGAGGGAAAACTGATAAAAATTACTACCATCAATGAATCCATGACCTAACGGAATGGTGAAATTTATTCGGTATAGGACACCTAATATGCAAATGCAAAAAGAGTAGTTTGCATCACTGATGGTAGTATGACTAGACTGACACTAACAGGAAGTCCCCTCTCTATAAGTAGGGGTGAGATCATCCTGGATGAATCTTGGGGTGATCTATTTGAATCGAGCAAAAATTTCCTCTATTTGATGATTTGTATGTGTGTTACCTCAATTGGATTGTTCTTGGAAGTTTACGACTCCCTTACGGACATGGGAATGTTTGCAAGGAATGATTGGATCACAAGGGAGTGGACATGACCAAA
>JAXQQM020092263.1:0-39510 GCA_034641835.2 Pinus albicaulis
CCACATGTCCTCCCAATTTGGAAGTTGTGCTCTGCCCAAAATACTTTGGAAAAAGGTCTCCCAATCATCGGTGACTGCATTCAGGGCAGTCATCACCATGAGACCATCGTCAAAAGTTGCCCCCATAGCAACTAGCTGATCTCGAATTGTTTTCAATCGAATGAGGAAGGGATCGATTTCCTCTCCCTTGTGCATCTGAAATAGTCGCAGTTGATTCTCCAAAAGCAACTTCCTCTAGATAGAAGTACCTTGATACAATGTGGTCAAGGTCGTCCACATCTCACTTGTTGTATTCCTCTCGACAATGTGTAGGACAAGATTATCCTTTACTTCGTCCATTATCAAGTGCTTGGCTCTTGTTTGCGCTTCCTCATACTTCTTCAACGGATCAGCATTGACCAGGACGGCCACAGCCTTCTCGGCATAATCTTTGATGCGATACTCATCCAGGACAGATAGGATCTTGGCCTTCCAGATGATGAAGTTTGATGCTCCATCTAACCTGTCTTGATCCCTCAATCCATGAGAGGCCATCTTTGCTCAACAATGTCAAAACGGATGCTCTTCTCCCTTCTTCTGTTGTTGCTCTCAACAAGAGACCGGATCTGGGTTTCTTGGCGATAGAAAACCCTCTAGATCCCTCTGACCAGTGATTTCCTTCTCGGAAATCCTCCACCAATTCTGCTGAATCATCCCTCTATAATCACTTCGTTGATCGGATCTCAAACTTCTTGGCTAGAAATGTAACAAAGACTGCTTTATGCTTACATCCTTTATTGACATTTATTCATGGTAAAACAATACCTTGAGACCTTGGTTAAACTAAGAGAGGGGGTGAATTAGTTTAATGCAGTCATGGTCTTGTAAAACTTTCTTTTACACTTATTTACATCTTCATTTTGTGATCAACTTAATATTCAATGGAACAACAATCTTAATAAGCGAGCAGCGGGTATTAAGCAGATTAAATACAGAATATCGACACATAATCATCATGCACAGACAACGGATACAAAACGAAACCACTTATGGAAAAGCCATCACCCTTGTTGTTGTGATGCAAAGGCAAGCTCCAACTCCCTCTCACCACTGATTTTCTGTAGGCTCCAACCTACAGGAGGCTACTACCTCAAATTCTGCAAGCTACAACTTGCAAGGAAGCTCAAACTCCCATTTGTTTTAACGTTGCCATATGAACCAGTCTACCTGTTGTTCTGCCTAAAACATCTATCAGCTGACAAATATTATTCCCATCTAACCTCAACATACAATAAATCATATGATGATTTACTAGATATCGACTACATTTTCTCCTTCTTTACTACATCTTCGACCTTCAAATTTGCTATATCATCTATGAATCTTACACATATCCTCCTCTCTGCTCCTTCTTCTTGCTCTCTCCCCTATTCTGCATACCGATATTTTGTTTCTCCAAATGTTTATGGTATTTGCATTCTCAGAATATAGGATGAAGTGAACAGGCACGACTCTTTGCCTTCCACCATCTCATTTTCTCGCTCATCATTTCAGGAGGTTACAACACTGTCTACTCATTTCAGAATTAAATTGGAGTTTTGCTTTGCCTACGGAGACTTGCCTTTGCATCACATACAATAAAAATAATTAATGAATTTACATTTGCAATTACAACACTATTTCAATTCAACCCTTTCAGCCTCTTGCTTTTCCGTTTATTTTGTCTTCTCTGCCTGCTGTCCCTTTATCTTCTCTACCTGCTGTTAGATTTCTAACTGTTCTGCACACCCAACTTTTTCTGACTTGACCCATGCCTTTACGATTTACACAGCCTCCGTCTCTTGCATATCTTACCTGCATCTTTCCATGCTCTTCTCTTTGTGTTGGGTCACTTATACTCTCGAGTACTGCCTTCGCGTTTAGACCTTCCCTCTTAACTCACAGCCGCAACTGCATCACACTGTTCTGCACGAGAACGGGTCCTTTTAACTACGCGAGCCTTTCCTTGTCGTGTTCAACCTTTTCTTTTGTTACCCGAGTCGACCCTGCTTCCACTATTTTCTTCACAAACAACGCAAAATACATTAAGCCTGGACATGAAATACATTACCATTTACTTCTGAACAATATCGCATCCACTTTTTATCGCATTTCGGTATTTCCATCGTTCTTTGCTAAATGGATCCTTTGCTCTCCGATGCGATTTACAAAGGGAAAATCACATACTTCCGGACTTGAAAACTTTTAGGCTTTAGCTTCGATCTGCATCGCGTCCGCTCTTCTTTATCGCACTTCGCACTTCGGCGTTCCCATGTGTTTGTGCGATTTTTCTCCTGCCCCGAATGCGATATGCGATGGTAATATCGCATTGCAATATCGTAATATCGGCTATCGCATATAATTTACCATACCATGCGAACTCATATCATATGCGATATGCGATCGCATCGCTTCGCATCACTTCACATCACATCGCCACTTCGCGGTATGCGATGGACTTCGCATCACCGATGTGCGATATAGCGTTGTGCCGCCACGTGTCCCTTCGCATCGCATCGCAACTTTGCATCCATCCAGCGGCTATCGCATTCGCTTGCGATGTCCGATATGCAATCGAGTCCCACTTGATTCCGATATAATCTTTGTCGTCTATCTCCTTTAATCCTCATCCGTTTGTTTACGCTGTCCCGCTCTGTGACACTAGTCCCACACCTTTTATCATTCCGCTCTTTATATACTTTTTGCTTTAAAACAAAACACGTCAACAAAATGTATTGGCCCCACAATATGCATAGCATTAGACCTCAAAAGGCGCTCGAATTATTAAATCAGATTCATAAATCATCAGGTCCAGTTTAAGGTTTAAACCCCGAGCAACTTCAATGGCGATAACCATCGATCAAGGATCAGACGGTTGTCCTCCTCTTAACTCACAATTTCGTTATGCCAAAGAATGTTGAGTCTCCGCCGTTGATCCTAGAATGATCCAATGATCATTGCGTTATCGCGTGCCAACTAGCCCGAAGGATAATGTTTTTGAACCTACGCAAAATAGGCGGTTTCAGTATGCCACACATCGCCCTCCTACCTGTATCGCGTCCATCTCACTTAAAACCACTTATCCTCCAAAATCAGTGCGAAAACCCTCTGGTGGTTTTCGAAACCACTTTCACTGTTCCGTTTTCGCCATTGGCTCATGGTTCCACATCCAATTTTTTTGATGTAGTTCCTCCGCATCATCAATTATGATTCCGGTCTTCATTCCAGGTATACCCTTCTCCTTTTACACTGCATCTGTTAACTCGACTACAGTAAACCCAAGCGGAACCTTCCGATATGTTCCACCAACATTCGTCCCCACAAATGTCTGGTCTTTTCCACCAGCATTCGTCCCCACAAATGTCTGGTCTTATCCTCCAGCAAATAACACCTCTTGTAGCCTTTGCCACTTCACTCTTTCTCTGCAACAATTCCATCTGATTCTGATCTGCTCCCTTGTCTTGGTGCTGCTCCTTTGTGCTCCTTTGCCATCAATGACAATATTTCCAACATGCCACACCAACAACTTTGAAGATCAAAAATTGCACCTCCAGCCACAGCAACTAGCACAGCTTCACCCCCTCTCAGACTGCGTCACCCTCTTAGGCCTGCATCAGCCTCTGCATCAGCTCTGTGTGAGCTAGACAGGCTCTGTGTCACCCCTGTTGGGTCCACGTTGTCCCTCAGGTGTTGCACTGCCTCTTTCTGGATTTGGGCAGTCTTAGTCGCTTTCCTGTAGCAAAAAATCTTCGTCACTTCATTGATGGCTTCAGTTCCCCCTGATCTGCAATAGCTCTGATACCGTGTGAAAATTTATGAATCCAAATTACAGAAACCCTACTGCAGTATTATGATTTACTTCTCCTACTTGTTTGATTTAATTACCAAGTTATTTTTCTGAAATATTCAGTAAAACATCAAAGTAAACACTACTGCAGCTTACATATACAGAAAGATCAAGTACTGAAGAATAAAGCCCACATGACAAAGGAAACAATATTTTTTGGACAAATGTTCCCGGAAAAACCCAGTGCAGCAACTCTTAGAGGGTTTTATTATTATGCAGAATTCTAAATACATTCAAGAGCACCAAACATAGTTTGCCCAAACAAAGAAAATCACGACAGATGTACAGAGACAGAAAATATGGTTGATTCAGCTGAGGATGAAGAACCCCACGAGTGCCTACGCGGTCTCTTTCTCACCCTTCAGTGTGGTTGCTTCACACCTTCTAGATCTGCTGAAAACAAGCCCTTTTTGGCCCATTGGAACCTTAGCGTTGCCTTCCCGGCACTGCGTCAACCCTACGGCCCTGCGTGAGCCTCTGCGAAGCACTAGCTAGCCCTATGTCACCCAGGCTGAGCCTACGCAGCCTCTGTGCAGCACTAGCTAGCCCTGCGTCACCCTAGCTGAGCGTAAGCTGCCTCTGCGCTGCTTTGGCTTGGCCTGCGTCACCCTTGCTGGGTCTATGTGCTACTTTGATACGAATCTGCCTCTCTACCAATGTATCCTCAGCCTCGGATCTGAAATCTCACTGCCGATCTGCCCCTCACTGCACTGCAAGCTCACTCAAAAATTCTCAACAAACCGCGCCCCAAAATTTCGACTTAGCTCAAAAGTTGCTACTATGTGTGTCCTCCAACTGACCCCAAGCCTTCCTTTAATACTTTTCTCGTTGAAAATTCAACGGTCGTGATCTAATCTCTAATTGACGGCTAAGATTAGAAAAGACTTGATCCACGTCACTTAGGATATTTTCACCCACATGTCTAAATTAATTCACTTTAATTATTTAATTTCCCTTAGGGTCTCCATTAAAATAATTAGTTTTGGATGGAATTTCTCCAAACGATTTATGGGTCTTGGAGATCTCATGTGTTCTAGCCCCTCCACAAAGTTTCAGAGCTAGAGCACATCCGATGCTACCCAAAATCTCAACAGCTCCTCATCCTTGTCCTTTTTCTTCAAAGGACACTGTGATGCAAAGTGGCCCATCTCACCACATTCGAAGCATTTCACCTTCAAGACATCTCTCTTTTGTCTTTGTTGCCCTTGCTGCCCTATCGATGCGAGGGTTGCATTCTCCTCCTCCTCCAAACCCTTAGATCCGCTACCACTGTTGTCGTCAAGCTTGCACTTGACTAGATCTCTCCTCGACTCTTCCTCCTGAAGCGTTGCCCACATCTGCTTCCAACTAGGAAGAGTAGCCCAGCCCAAAATACTTTGGACAAAAACTTGCCACTCCTCTGTGACTGCGTTAAGGGCCAACCTCACCATAGTTTCTGCAGTTGGGGTGGATCCCACGGCTGCCAACTAGTCTCAAATATCCCGAAGCCTTGTATGGAATGAAGCAATGCGCTCCCCCTTCTGCATCTGGATCATGCGGAGCTTCTGCACCAAGTACATCTTCCACTGCTTGGAAGATCCTTCGTACAACAAAGACAAAGCTACCCACATTTCCCTGGCGGTGTTCTTGCTAGCTAAATGTGAGACTATGTGATCCTTGACACCATCAAGGATTATCATTTTGCACATCTGTAATATCTCTTTTCAAGGATATCTCTCAAACACAACAAACTCCAACCAGAGATGGACTGGGAGGGCGTTTACCAGATATGTCACCTCTGGAAAGAGGGTTAGATCTGGAGGCTACCTGGCCCTTTCCAGACTCTGTCCAAGAGTATGGGGTAAACACACCAAGTGGTATACTAACTGTAATGCTCACATAGATAAAAATAACAGTAGTGCAAGCATATAATAGCAATGTAGACATAAACAGATACTCAAGAAATATAGACATAATGCCAGGCCATTTTATTATACTGAGAATAGAAATGAGTACACTAGGTGATCAGAGTGATGGCACCTAGACTTGCACCAGGCAAGTGAAGAAAAGCCCTCAGAATGATAGAGAAATGGCTGCAAACTGATCTGCGTCCAAACTGCCGGAGAACTGTTGTGCTGCTGCTACTGCTGAAATCACCTAAATATTTGGGGCTGCTCCCCACCTCAGAAAATGTTGAAACTCAGGAATCAACCTCTACTCATCAAACCCAGAAAAGCCCAGAAAGCTTTTCGCAAATAGCCGACCCCTGAAAAACACCCCCTTGGGGATCTACGCTATCCCTCAAGGCTCTGCGCTGCCCCTGAAGAGAATACTCCAAAATACAGCCTCAAACTCCACCAAAAATCTCCAATGGGCAAGGGCTGGCCCCTTGCTCAATCTCAGAGCCTGAATCCTCCGAACAAAATCAAACCAAACTCCCCACCAAGTGCACTGCGTCCTCCCTCTCAGGACTACGCAGTCTCTAGAAGAGAAGCTCCTCCACAAACACAAAACTCGATCCTCCCACCAAAATACTGAAAAGAAAACCTCACCCGAGCAGGCACTCGAAGTCCCTCGGGGCTAAGGGTGAGATCTCCGAACGGAGACACTCGTTGCACTAAACAGTGCTGCAGACAGGCTAAACAGCCATCGTGCTCCAGAAGTCGAATGACCAGCTCAATATCATAACATCGAATGCCCCAAATGAGGAGGCTCTCCTCCTTATATAACATTGGCCTCTCTCTCTCTCAAACCCTAGGCCTCTCATCCAACGTAGCCTCCTTGACCCCCACGCTGCCAACTCAACCTGCGCTGTCTCTCCAAGTGTTCACGTGGGCCCCTTCCCTACGTGGTCCTTTTGCCCCCCTTGGTTCACTTAAGTTACAACGTTGTGTCTACTAGGGAGTGCACTTTATTTTTAGAGTGAGTTATGTCCCCCTCCACTCGCCTTTATTTATAATTAAATTATATAAGGCAAAATTGATCAAAATTAATATTTCCAATTAGCTGCTGATAATTGGGAATATTACAACATTGCCATATCGGCCTTGTACTTCTTAAGTTGATCCGGATATGTAGGTACAACAACCATATTCGCCACGAACGTCTTAAGATCGAATTCATCTAGAAGGAACTAAATCCTTTCCTTCCAGATTACATAGTTGGAGGAACCCTCCGACCGGTCCTGATCTCGAAGACCATGAGCTGCCATCTCAGCCGAACACTGTCGAACTTCTTCCTCTTTCTCCCCCTCTGCGCAGCCTAGGCAGGCTTACGCACTCCCTCTGGAGCTCATAGATCTGCTACCCTGATCTGCTGCTCAGATCCTAGAAAAATTTTGAATTCCTCGGTTAGGAACTCATTGAGGAAGAATTCCCCGCTATGTATTTTTTCTTTCTTCTAACACTTCTCTGCCCAGCAACCACCTGCAGAAAAACTGCGTCCCTTTGGCTCTGTGCAGCTCCCTCTGCCTCGGCAAAATCTCGAACCGGAAGTCCCACCTCTCTGTTGACTCACTCAGAGAGAGACAACCTCAAGACTTCAACCCTCCTGGCTAGATCTGCACAATCCCTTTGGGGATTCGATCTACTGCTGCTGCAAGAATTCGGCCTTCACTTCAGATTCAGATCTGTTCTTCCTGTTTCACATCAAATGCTCTGATACCATGTGAAAATTCCTAGATCTGACAATCTAAGGAATCCTACTGCATCAACTGAGTGTACTTCTCCTATTAAGTAAATTACATTTACATAATTAATTCAGATCTGAATTATTGAAGTAATTACTGAAGCAACCTACACTGAATAAATATGATTCCAAAACAAGGAAACTGAGCAAGAAATCAATCACACATAGGACACAATTATTTTTGGACACAAGTGCCCGGAAAAACCCAATGCGGGAAAACTGGTGCAGCAGATCTAAGGATTTGTATTATTAAGCAGTAGCAAATCCTGAATACATCTTTGAATACCTCAAGGGTTATTCAGTTACAGAGAGAAATATTGGCAGAAAGAAATTGTGAGTTTTACCTCACACAATCACTGGAAAATCCAGCTGATCCAGACACTGGAAAGACTGCGTCTGGAGGTCTTTGCGTAGACACTGCGTCACCTCCTCTAAGGACTGTGTCACCCCAGCAATAGATCGATCTGACTCCCGGAATCACAGATCTGAGCCTCCCGATCTCACACCCCAGCTTTCGGCTTTTGGATCCGATCTGGCAGTTGAATCTCGAAAACCCTCTGACCCTCTGTGCAGCCTTGATTGGCATTGCGCTGGCTCTGTGTCACCCTGACTAGCTTTGCACTGGCTCTCTCTGTTGATGATTCTCCGGCTGAGAAAATCTTTCTCACCGGAAGCTACTCTACCCCTCACTGCACTTAATCACTTAAGATCTGATCTTCGTGTGAGCACTTCTCTGTCAAAAGAATTCGATCTCAATATTCACTCCGTGTGTATCTTTCCAAATGACCCTCAAGCCTTCCTTTATAGTCTTCTCATTGAGAAATCAATGGCCAAGATTAGATCTCTAATCAACGGCTAAGATTATAACATGACGGATCTCCGCCTTTTCTAGATTATTCTCACTTTGTTTTATTAATGTCCTTTAATTATTTAATTTCTCTAATTTTAGACTTAGGGTCTCCATTAAAATAATTGATTATTTTAATAAAACATTAACCAAGTGGAATTTTCACAAACAGTTTCTGGGTTCTTTGGAATACCCGCGTCTAAGCCTCTCCACCAAATTTGGGGCTTAGAGCACTTTCTAATGCTACAAAAATCAACAAAGTCCTCTTAGGTTGATGTTACTTAGCAATTAGAAACAAGAACAACTTAGAGCACTATCTTTTTATCACTTATATTATGAGCCAAATAGACACAATAGAGATTTGCAATCTTAAGCACAACAGTAACAAGCACCAATAGAGATAAACACAAGGAAAGATGAGATTGTTAAAAGTGATATGCAACATATGAAGAAACTGACAAATGCATCTAACTAAGTATGGATGCTAGAAAGAGAAACACAATGTAATGATGCAAGAATGCAAGAGGCAAAGAGTTAATATGCAAGAGTGTTATCTTATCCTCAAGTTCCAAAAAGAACCCAATGCACCAATGTCCTTATCACTTAATGAAAATGCACCAGACTTCAGTCATTCAGATCAAACACTTATTCTTGCGATAACAGTCCCAAAATCACTTGAAAGCAAAGCAATAATAACGATGAACAAAATTTTACTTCATGTGAAGTATTCCTTTAGGTTCTTAGGCTTATTAGAGAGTGTTTTTAGGTCTTCATAAGGTGATTATTATGAGATTAAGCCACTCTTATAATAAGCTTCAGATCTGGTTATTAATGTGACAGTCAAGAAAAGAGGAAAGGCTAGAGAGATCAAACCCTTAAGGCCTAGCTGCCTTCCTTTGATGGCAAACTTGGCTGGTTGAGGCACCAAAATAGCGATGTTTGAGACCTCTAACACCTGCAACCACAAAGATTAGTCTTCAAACCCAATTAAAATGATAGATCAGACCTTCTAATGTATGTGGCTAGGCCTAGAAGGCCTCCAAATGCTAGCAGCCAAGATTGTGGGGCTACTATGATGAATACAATGGTTTTCCAAGCCCACAAACTTGTTCCAAATTTGATCTCAAGCCTGCAAAACAAATTTGTTAGCCCTCAAACAAAAAAATGACAAATTACCAATGATAAACTACCACCAAACCCTTGCCAAATTTGTGATGGACCTGCAAACACAAAGAGTTAGCTCCAAAATCAATTTGCAATCCAATTTCCAAGCTACCAAAGGTTGTAGCTAGGTCTTTATGGCCTAATTAGGCCTGTGGCTTGGTCCTAGACGCCTAATGGGCCTGCGGCAAGGGCTTATAGGTCTTTTGAGGGTTGCAGCTAGGCTGAAATAAGCCTACTAGGGCAGCGGCCAAGGCCTAGTGCCCTCAAAACCCTGGCGGCCACCACCTACAAGCAAAAATTGTTAAATTCGAGTCCGAAAATGACCCTAAACTCAAGGAAACCACCTGCAAAACCACTTCAGATGTTAAACACTTAAGAAAACCCCAATTTGTGCAGCAAATAGGCCCTCTAGGGCTAGTGGCTTCCACAAGGACACTATGCGTTGAGTTTCTGGCACCTGGGTCTTGAAGATTTGGGTGTCTAGACCTTAGATCTGTTGAGATTTTGGGGTGTTGGGGTAGCATCGGATGTGCTCTAGCTCCCAAACTTTGTGGAGGAACTAGAGTACATAAGATCTCCAAAACCCAGAAAGCGATTTAAGAAATTCCATCTTGTTTAAGAGATATTTAATTAATTAATCTTTTTAATTAAGGACCCTAAGTCTAACTTAGGAAAATTAAAAGATTAAAGTTAATTAAATTAAACATGTGATGAAAATGACTTAAGTCACAAGGATCAAGATTAGATCATGGTCATTGGTGTTTCAACGAGAAAAGTATAAGAAGAGAGCTTGGGGTCAATTGGAGAACACACACAGTGGCAGAGCACTGAGACTAAGCTAGAATTCTAGGGCGTGTTTTGCGAAGAATTTCAGAAGTGTTTCAGCTGTAGCGAGGGGTAGTATTGACGAAAGGGATGGTTTGATCCTAGGCCAAAAGTGCAACAAGAGGCAGAGAAGCAGTAGACTGAGCAGCGCAGAGGGGGCAGCAGCTACGAAGAGCAGCCACACCCTAGCAGAGGTAGCGCAGAGGCTTCAGGGGCTACGCAGGGCTGACACGGGCCTAGAAAGGGCAGAGCAGGGGCAGCGGGAGGCCAGCAGGGCTAATGCAAGCCCAGCCAGGGCAGCGCAGGGGCAGCGTAACCCAGTTTGGGGTGACGTGGGCCCTTCTTGAGCAGCGCAAGGGCTGACGCAGGCTAGTAGAGATGACGCTGAGGGCTTCAGAGCAGCGTTGGGGTTTCTGAAGACTGAAAAGGGATGAGTTCTGTAAATCCCGTTTGAGGGTGTGAATTAGTCAGTTTTTTTGTCTCTAGAATAGAGGTATAGTTGCAGATTATTTATTTCTCTGTCGGGTTAACCAGTTTAGTGCCCAAATTTTTTGTACTTAGATTCTACTTAATAATAAAACCCTCCAGCAGCCAGAAGACCGATTTTCCCGCATTGGGTTTTTTCGGGGACAGTTGTCCAGAAAATCCTTGTGTGTCACTTTGTCATTGTGCATGTATTCAGTTTAGATCTGTATGTGTAGGTTGTTGATGTATTTACTTCGATGTTAATGTTGGATATTTCACATTAATAACTTAATGTAAGTAGGAGAAGTAAATCTGAAAATTAACAGTAGGGTTTCTGTTTGAGATATTCAAAAAATTTCACAAGATCCACGTCCAAAAGTTGAACGACTTCCTTCTCTTGGCTAGACGACCCTTCCAAAGGCTGAATACTGCCAACCCTAGCCGTCTTAGGCTAGGTGAGGATTAGGATCCTCACACTTAGAATTTCTCTTTGAAATTTTGATCTTTTGGCACTTGCAAGTCAAATAAATAGAGCCAAGCCCAATAACTAGAAGAAATTCAAAATAAAAAAATCCCAAATAATTATACACAATAGCAAATAATTCGAGCCCTTTCTGGCCCACTAAAAGCCCAGCACTACTCTGAAGCCTTTTGCGTCATCCCCTGCGTTGCTCAAGAAGGGCCTGCGTCAGAACCACTGTTTGGGCCTGTAGAATTGTGGTTCAGAACCGTCACGGTTCCAAAAGCCCAGGAACTACAAATTTTTTGGTGGAATTGTGGTTTCGATTTTCAAAACCGCAGTTCCGTCAAAGGATCGATTGCAGATCCGTACTGGACGTGAATCTGCCTCTAGATCAGAGGGGGGATGGTTCCTACAACACCGCACATGTACATTACTCATCTCATCCATCCTGCATTGAAGAACGCATCTCACTTCACTCAATGCAATCAGTTGACCAGAACAGTCTCATTCAATTAACGAAATTCCATTTGATTTATTGGGAAATTAAGATCGTCCTGGTTGAGAGAAATATTACCATCAATCCAAAATAAACTACAATATAATTAGGAGACAATTGTGTGCAAATCTACTGAATTTCTTGCAATTGCTGCCTAAGGTTCTTGGTTACAAGTAAGAATATATATTTTAGAACAGTAGTATTTGACATGATGACAAGTAAAAGAAAATCATCTCATAAACTACATTCAAAAAAATAAAGTGCAACCAACGCAATGAGTTCAAGGGAATAATATAATCTGTAACTGGATTCTGCAAGTAAAGAGGATGGAATTGATTCAAACTAAAAGAAACAAACTTTATGAACATTATTTAAATTGAATAATAGACCTCGACATCCGGTTAATCTAGCAGGAAAAGCAACAACAATCTTTGTTCCAAAGCTGTACTTAAACCCTCTTTATTACAAGTTAGTATATATTGCAATTTGCAAAGTGAAATCTAAAGAATTCTGTCAAATTGGTTAAAACTTAAGACTGGTATCTAATGCAGCATTATTTATATATAAAGAGATAAAAACTGAGAAGCGTAATGTTTCTTGCAAAACTGAGAAGCGTAATGTTTCTTGCAAAATATAGAAAGGTTTACACATGTAAGTACTTAGACCTTGGATTGACATGATGTAAGAACAAGTGCAAGTGACATGTGACCAACATATAATTAATGTTAGAGTAACTGTATGAGGGTGTAATAAATTATGTGACCTAGAGATGGTATAGTTGTGAGAGTGTGGTATGAAAGTTTTATGTGGGTAGCCTATCTCAGGTACCCCGCGACATAGTTGCTCCTGCATTGATTTAATGTTACATATTCCCTCCACTCTCATGTTTATGTTGAATGCATGTGCACTCTTCAAAAAACTAGCATGGTGTCGGAGCAGGTTTGGCTGGCTTCCAGAATGGCCCATGATGATCCAGATAATGTTGAGAATGAAATGAAAGATAGCAAAACAAAATTCAGTTACTTCAAAAATGGTGAAAAACACTATATAGATACAATGGATAGAATAGTGGTAGCTATCTTCCACAAGATATGTGGCTAATGTAATCATTTGAAAAAGCCCATAACAAGAGGCTGAAACTACATTTCATAATAATACCAACCAACCCTAAGATGCGAGACCTTAACCCTAACTTGAAAGTAAGGCTAAGCATTAACGCCAAGCTAAACAAAAATAAAAGGGAAGCTTCTTGGGACCATAACTTTTGGCTTGCTGCTCTGTTATTGGTCCCTTTTAGCTCATTGAAAAGAGAATTTGTAGATGTCTTAATGTTCTTCTTAAAACGTCAGAATTGCGAAAAAAGATATGGGAGAGCCCCAAAAAATGCACCAGAGGTTCAAGGCCCCAAAACTGGCAGTAGCAGGACCATTTCTGAGATGGCCCTGGACAACCACCTGAATTACATGAACCACAATCCAGCCAAGGGCAAACAATCCAAATGTATTCACTACCTTTTCGCAACTGTGTGTCTGTGTGAGGCCATTAAAAGCCAGAAATCTGTAGGCTAGTGTTTGCATCAAAATTTGCAGGGACAAACCCATATATACATAAACTCGGTGATTCTTCAACAATTGTTTAAGTACCTTGGCAGGCGTTTTATGAAGATTCTGATTTGTATCTTTGATATTAACCTGTTTGAAACAGCGTTAAGTCCAACTAAATTTGATTAAAAATTTGCTGCTTCTCTCTTTTTAAATTAAACTAGCTGATGACTTATAGGATTCTGCAAGCCGATAACGTAATTTAATATATCTAAAACTATTCAATAAAAAGTAATTTAACTGGAGATATAGGTCTGTGGGAAGCAGTCCTTTCACTTGATAAATTGAACTTCAAATAAAAAAATTAGAGATATATTTGCCAAAAGAAATGGCACCTTATATTTCGGTATATAATGGAGATTTGCAATTTTGCAGTATACAGTGTCAAGAATTTTGTTTGTCTCAACTCCAGATACTTTCACCAAATTTTGTGTCTGCAATTATAATTATCATGTTTTTGCGCATATAATACATTTATACATTTGACTTCCGAGTATTACCTTTCTTCAATAGCCAATTACCTTTCTCAAAATATCCAAGTTTTTAACAGAACTTGAAGTAGAAATTCACTGTCAGTTCAAATAAACGCAAGGGCTTTCAATAGAAACTTCTTACCACTTCCAGCACTTTTTTCTCGTTCGTCTCCATGATGACTTTTGAAGAAGATGGACAAAATCCACTATAACTCTTCTCCCCTATTGTCTCTCCCTACCTCACGGCTGAACGCTACAAACGCCAGAGAACAGACTACCAAGTTTATTTTTCAAGGGAAAGAAACAGCTTTGACATTCAGTCAGATTAACTGCAAAAACGACGATTACCAGATGGAACCGGATTCGATCCCGAGGCGAAATCTTTAATTGAAATTCTATTAAATGCGATGTGGTCATCGGATTGTGGGACTTGGGACCTTCGTGCGAGATGATCTCAGGCACGAAAATCTTACTGAACTTAAAGGCAAACATAGTTCACAGAAAGAAGAAAGTAAAAGCCTCTGTCCAAATCATCAAACACAATGCAAAGACAAATCAGAAAAAGAAAAGATGCTGCGCAGGAAAAATGGAGAGAGGGAATCTTATTGAAAATATGTGTGCCGGGAACGTTAGGAATTTCGATTCAGGTAATTATAGGTTATTTTGCAATTTTTTTTTAAAACTTTAACAGTTTAAATGTGGCTAAGTTTAATTCAGAGAATTAAAAGTGTAATTTTAATTATTAATATGAAGAAGAAAATTGTTTCAATCATATAAATTTGAAATTTTTTTATTAATTATTTTAATAATCTAATACTGTGTTAAAGTGATTATATATTTTCAATTTTTTTAATTCGCGAATATTTTAATTATTTAATTTTATATTATGCATTAAAAATTAAATTATATATGTGTGATATAAATTAATAAATTTAATTTAATTATTTTGTAGAGAAGTTTAATTTAGAGATGAAATGGTTTTTTATGATATTTTTCTGGTTAATTTTAATTAAAATTTGGCAAAGTATTTTAAAAACTTTGAGTTTAAGTTGTTTAATATGTAAAATTCAAATGTTTAAGATATTTTCAAGGTGTTGAATATATTTATATATTCAAAAATGTATTTTAAATAACAAAAAATCACATTCTTGCTTAAAATTGTATCTGTAAATTAAACTACCCCCATATATAATTATTCATCTTTTATTTGATTTAATTTAATTTTTAATACTCAATAAATTACAATTTAAAATTAATATAAATTAGTTTTTATATATGATGATGATGATGGTGGTGGTGGTGGTTAACGTCCATGATAGTTCTATCAAACCCTTTTGCTAAACAGCGGCTAAAGAACGATGCATCATTAGGGGGTTAGATGGGTTCGAGATGGGAGAAGAGGGCTGACCACTCTCTTTATATAGATAATAAGGGGAGCAGCCCTACTATTATAATAAGGGTAAGGTATGCACTGATGAAAAAAAGAACGGCCGAAACTGCCTATTACTGAAAGAGAAGGGTTTGCATGGCATTATGATTAGTTGGGGACTCACGACCCCTTGAATAAGAATAGGGCTAATGAAGCATGGCGGAAGATCTGACGGTGGGGATGAGAGCGTGACATGGAAAGATGCATAGGCGATAAGGTGGGAAGAGCCAACGACAGATTAAATGTTGACCGTCGGATCTACAAAATGGACGGCGGAGATCTAATTGGGAATCAGCGGAACAGTGGCACAGAGGAAGGGGAAGGCAGAGTGCGATGAAATCTGGACTGTCAGATCTGGTGGGATGGACGGTCACGATCAAAGTGGAAACGCCTTTGTGGGATATGAAATGGGCGGGTGGAAAAGATCCTGGCCATTGGTTCTTGCGGATTCAACAGCCAGGATTGAATCGCATGATCGGCATCGACAGAGAGGAAGTGAATGGGGCATTGGATTTGAGCGATGCGATCGAGCACTGGTCGTCGGATCTGGATGAGACCAAACTTTGGTCTATCGGACCTAAAGAAACGAATTAATTAGTTTGTTTTAAAATTGTACTCCTATGCTCAAGAGCTTGGAGAGAAGCGTCCCGAGCTCACTATAATTTTGACATGTTAAAAGGCTAGGAAGGTTGGTATTGCAACAAAGATTATGAAACTGAGATCTAATGTGGGCGTACACGGGGCACTCTAAGAGGAAGTGATTTTCATCCTCAATGTTCATATTCTCACAAAGATGGCAGATCCTTTCCATCCATGGTGTTTTAGGAACTGCCCAACGATCTGTTTCACTGTGGAGCTCATGAGAGTTCGTTCTTATCTTGGCTATATTAAATTTTTTTCTTCGAGCTCGTTAAAACAGATAGATACTTTTGATCTTCTAAAGTAGGGTTGATGACCTCCTTATAATATCTTAATTTTCTTTTAGCCTCTAAATCCTTCTCACACCACATTTTCTTTTTAAACTTAGAAGTAACAATATTTTTAATGTTATTAATATTTTGCAATGCAACATTTTCGTCGATCTCCCAATGGTTTAACTAGGCTCTGGTATCTTTATACCAACCTCGCTTGAGCCTTAGTTGGTTTTGGTTGTAATTTAAAGCTAGCTTAGGAAGCCTATGGTCTCCCATGTTATTGATTTTGTCATAGCTAGGCTCTCGATAGGGGAAAGACCCACTTCTATAAGGAGAATAGGATAGGGTGAATTGCTTTTAATTTTGAGGTTATACGTTATAAAACACTTCTAGATTTGCTCAATCTTTCTCCAGGATTCTCTAGAGATGCTGCAACCCCAAACCTCACATCCATACAAGATAACAAGAGTGACTAAAGTTTCAAAGAGGAGCTTCTTTTTATTCCACATCACAAGGTTTGTTGCTTTACAATTATTTTCAAGACCAAAATAAGCTTTCCACCATCCATTAATCCTCTTCTCAATGTTATAGTTCCAGTTGAGCTTGTGATGAATATCAATTCCTAGGTACTTGTAAGAAGACACTTCCTCCAAGTTGCTATTGTCATACACAAAATTAGCGTAAGTGTCTTTCTTGGATTTGATAATCATAACTTTGTTTTGTCAATGTTAACAGTCATACCCATGGTAGAGCAGAAATCATAAGGAGCCTCAATTTCTTATCAAGATCAAATGGGCACCTTGCCAGAAGAACAATATCGTTATCATAGAGAAGAAGGATGATGACTATTCTAGCTAAGATCGTGTCAACACAACTTGCTTCCTCTAAACAACCTTCTAGCTTGTCGATGTAAATGCCAAATAGGGTAGGAGAGAGGGGGAAACCCTGTTTAACTCCAATATTACACTTAATATCTTTCGACCACCCCTCATTGCTCTTAAACTTCGCAATTACATTCTTGTATAACCTTATAGCAGCAGCTCTCAACTCGAAAGGAACATTAAGCTCTTCTAATCTATTCCATAGGTTATTTCTAGGAACTGTATCGAAAGCCTTTCTAAAGTCTACAAAGCAACAAAAGAGATTGGATTTATCATTATGACATTCCTCCACAATGATCCTAAGCATAACGAGGTGGTCCATTGTTGAGTGTCGCCTTCTAAAACCCGCTTGGCCTTTAGCCCGCCGACCTTCACTTTCAAGCCATATACTCATCTTCTTTTCCAAAATAACACCATGTAACTTGGCTAAGAGAGGGCTAATCATAATTGTCCGATAATTAGAGGGGTTATTTGTATCCCCACTTTTAAAAATAGGAATAATGAGGCTTTGAGTCCAAGGCTTAGGGAACCCTTGCTTGACAGCTTGATTGAAAATCTTGTGGATGTGAAGGATGAGGACAGGACCTCCAATTTTTAAGATTTATGCCTGGTAACCTTCAATGTCCTTAGCTTTTCCATTTGCGAGGCACTTAACCCAAAAATCTATGACTTCTAATGAGAAAACTTGTTCCGTTGTGAGCAGGGTTTCAAAGTTATATATGACATTTGGAGATTCATAAAGATTTTTAAGATAGGAATTCCAGTCGTGTAAAGCAATTCTATTATTATCTTTAGTTTTTCTAGTTAGAATCTGCCTCCGGAATTTCTTAGGAGCTACCTTAGAGAGGTGTAAGAGATTTTCTTATCTTTTATGAATATATTGCATTTTTTTCCTTTTAGTTAGGGCTTTGTATATTTTTATCTTGTCAATTTTAAGAGACTCATCAACAACTTCTTTAATTGCTCTCCTCGCACTTTTACAGTCTTTATCATACCAAGGGTTGGTTTTTCTATTTCTTTTATTACTTGAAACTTCAATTGATAACTTGTTAATAGAATATGAGAGGGCTATAGTAAAATTATGATAGAGGTCTTCTATGTTGTCTATACTAGATAAAAGGAAGCATATTAATTCTTAAGCCTTTTAGAAAAAAATAATTTTTATTTCTATCAAAGATTAAGTTCTTAAGGCTATAAGGATTATCTTCTATTGGCTCTCTATGCATGACAAAATTGAGAGTTACAATTAAAGGTCTATGATCAGAGTCAGGCTCATGCTCATTTAGGATGTCAAAATTTATTATTTCGTTGTATAAAGGGATATCAGAAATAACATAGTCTACGATGCTGCTACCAAGCCCATGGATACAAGTCATCTGGCTAGAATTGAGCCACTTCTTTAGACCGTTGAAAATTATGAGATCTTTAGCACTGCAGAGCTTGACTAGCTCAGGCCCAAACAAATTCCCCCCTAGATTTTCAGAGCTTCTTTTGTACCGGTTAGCTAGAGGAAGGTCTTCGTCTAACCAAAGAGGATTAGGGTTGGAATAATTGCTTAGAAGAATAGCTTGGTTGCTTGAAGTTCGAGCATTAAAGTCACCCATTAAGAGGATATTGCCTTCATTCCTTAGGCTAGAAATATCATTCTCTAAACCATTGTAAGGACCATTTTTATCTAAATTTTTTTTCTTATAGAAGTTAGAATTGATAGGCTCAAAATAACAGATTTCTATGTAGGTTTGTTTATCATTAATGTCAGTAATCTCTATCCAAATATATTGGTTGTAAGGGTCTTTTTTATAAAGCTTAGCATGGGGGGAGATGTTCTTCCTAATGTAACAAGCTATACCCCCAATGCCTCTACGGTAGGATCTCTTGTTCCAGATTAACCATAGTACAAAGCCATCTATGTTAGGGACCTTAGATTCTTTGTGCTCCCAAGTTTCAACTAGCAATATAATGTCAACATCATTCGAGATCCAACTTAAGATTGGGGCCTTTGTTCCATGGAAAGCCCCAACAGTTCCAAGAAAGAATCCAGAGCGTGTTGAATTTCTATTTATTACTATCTTTTTTGTTTCTATCTCGAATAACAACTTTTCTATTTCTTATTATTGCCCATTTTCCTTCCTTCCTAGCTTCTTTTACCTTTTGAACCTCTTTTCTTAATTCTGCTTGATCTTCTGGAATGAGATTTTCATTTATAAATATTCCCATTCCTTTTAGACTTGAGGTTTTATTAAGTATGTCATACTTATGGTCAGTAGAGCTCACCTTTATCCGGATCAACCTTCCTTTATTCTCTGTTAATTTCCCCAACCTTGTTGCTTCTATGAGACACGTTGTTTCGATTTGTAATCTATTATGTAATTATGCCTGGGCTATGGCTAAAGTATCCTCGTCTACCTCCTCTTTCAAACCGAAGATTATAAGGTTCAAGGCCCTTTTGTTACGCTCATGTTTTAATTCTATCAATTTTTTCATTTATTTTTTAATGGGTTTGATATCTAATTTACTTACCACACTATTTAGGGCGAGATTGTTATTAACTTTTTCTTCTAGTTCTTTAATCATGCCCTTCATTTTAAGACTGTCTAAAGTATCAACATCTTGTTGGGATGTTTGGTTCATATCTTGGCTTTGTTTTTCTATTACATGTAATCTAATCTCCATTGTCTCCATCTCATTCTCCAATAGTTTTATTTTATTTTCTATTTGTTTTTTGATCTTATCTTCAAGAGATGTAAATTTATTTTCCAGCATGGCTTCTAACTCTGTTTGTAGCTTGACTTCTCTTTCTTCTCTACGTTTCTCTAAAGACTATATATACTCATAGAAGCTCTGTAGAGTAACTGTGCTAGGTCTACCTTTGACAATATTTGGTAGATGCGATGAATTATTCATACTTGTGAACAAATATATGAGCACTAGATATATATTAGAAAAAAAGAAAAGGAATATGTGCACCTGATATAACCGACGGAGAAATGACTCGAAAATTGTGAAGAATTTGTATCGAAGTCCCCTGCAATACTGGTCTGGATATCACCCTAGCCGCGGAGCTATTGATTCGTCCAAATTTTGCGGTTAGTTTATATAAGATCGAACTCGCGAACTTCAAAGCTTCAGAAGTAGAGCCGCAGAGCCGCAACTACCAAACAGCCTAGAGAAACTGCTATTATTACAGATCTTCACAACGTCACAATATAATCCCTCTCGGCCTACTCGTCCAAATTTTGCGGTTTTCCCGCCCCATGCATTTATCCACACACCCTGCACCTATCTTATTCATCACGTGGGTGTATAACTGGTCCGCAGAGCCCACAGCCTAAGATAAGTAAGAAATTATGATTATTGTCTCTGTTTTTGTTTATATTTCTCAACCCTCATTCTTTATATATACAATTTTTTTAATTTTTATGTTTTTAAATCCAATTTAAAAAAAAATGATATATATATATATATATATATATATATATATATATATATATATAATCTAATTTTATTAAACAAAATTTAGCGTGGAGTATTTGTTTTTCTTGATGCAGTTAAGATTCAAACAATAATAATAATAACATTATTAAGTTAATAAAACCGAACTTCAAAGTGATATAAGATGTTGAATAATTAATAAAACATTGTGAGTTAAAAGAATTTATTTATTTAATAAAGATAAGAGGCATTTTCTTCCTAAATATTTGTATAGTAAGTGTTTTACAAAATCTTATGAACATTTTTAACTCACAAAATTATAAAGATTTAAGATGTCTTTCTTAAAGGTTTTTTAAACAAACCAAGTAATCATTTTTCTTATTGGTGAAAGTTATAACTACTCGCATAGCTACTATCATCAATATCAAATTTTAGATTTTTTAATTAATTTTTTTTTGATAAATCTTGTTTTACATAGAGAAGTATTTGTATTGAAAAATTAATTTAAAAATATATATATATATTTTTTGGGGTAAAATCTATCATAACCTTATTGTCCAATAGTGAGGACTGCCATTGTTGGTTGTTACTCACTTATCATGTTTATTTAGGGAAAACAATGTCATCTAAAATGACTTGTTGGTGATCTATAAGCGAGCAAATTTTCTCTCCTATCAAATGTGTTTGGATCCTAGGTCATTAGACTATTTCCTTACATCCAAGGAAGAGAAGGTCTTATTAAAACATTGTAACACCGCATTTTCTCCCAGTCTATAATTGTAATTATGACTTAATGTCATTGCAAATTATGGCATAAACGTTTTGGTGATTTTTGAATTGTGATGGACTGATTTTAAATAATTGTATTCTGTTAATTAATGAAATAGATCATCACCTAATTAATTGAAGGGTGGAGCATTAATACTAACCATGACACCACCATTAGGAATCCATGAGGGTGTTGGGAAATCACCTCAGCCATGGCCAAAAACCCATGTTGTCAAAATGTCAAAAAAAAGGATTTTGAAATCATTTCCCTCTTTCCTAGTTCCCAAAAATTAGTTATTGAAGGGAACTAGGTAGTTGGGTAGCCAACCACCCACACTTATGGGGTATGGAGATTGAGTGGGTAGCTAAAATTGGTTAGAGATGGATACAATAAGTACCCATCCTGAGTTTTATGCTCTGACCTGCGAAATCACCTAACAGAGTTCGACTAATCATGGGTCTTCCTTTGCTAGAGTAGGGGAATGCACATGAGGGGGGAGAGGGAATGTTTTCTAAATGTGGAGAGTATGCTCAACTCCTAGGAAGTGTAGAAGAAAAGTTTTCAAAGAGAAAATAATATCCACAAGAGAAAAATGCAATGATTCATGAGTGGTTTTTTTTGTTTGTTGGAAATTTCAAGTATATAAAACTTCTTAGGGGAGCCAAAATTCATACCCAAAAGGTGTTGAATCGAAAGTGTGACCATTCTTGAGTGTTTGGGTATGTTAAATCCTAAGTTTGACTGCCAATTTAGGAAAAGAAAACCCAACTTGAACTAGGAAAAAGGGGGTTGTCAATTTGATGCTATTTGGGTTGGAGTGCAAGCACAGAGAAGGGAGGTTGTTAAGGATTTCATTGTTAAAGAAGGGACTACTTTGTGTAGTTATAATTAGTTAGGAGGGCATCTAAGGAATTCATAGAAGTATTGGCCCAACGTGTAGAGAGTGACTACAATTATTTTCTTGTGATGCAAAGTGGCTATCATAGCTAAAACATTTCTTCAGTACGTGAGTTACCCTTGGTGGCATCATGGCTTGGCTAGGGGTTGGTGAGTTGTAGGCAAGGTAGGCCTAGCTAAGCCTAAGGTTGGGTGGAAACACACACACACTTTTTAATTTGCAGGAAACTCCTTTCAGATAAGTTTGCACAATTATTTTTGAACTTGATGTTTTTCAGTTGTATATGTATATTATGTTGTTACTTATTATATATGATTCGTGGTGATGATTTTTGTGATTGAATAAACTAGGTCATGGAAGAGTGTTTCTGAAGGTGCCATTAGGAGCTATGATATTAGGTTGATCTTTCGGTTTCACAGTTGACTTCTAAGTTTTATAAGAAGATAAAGTGATTTATAGTCTTCATCGAACATTTGATGTTGTAATGCAATATATTCACTAATCCACTCAATTTTCATTGCAATGATGTTCTGGGGGTTAGCTTAGGATCCTAAGCATGTAGAATTGGGGTATTGTTCCTCGGGATCTCCTTTATATTGCCCTAAATCTTTCTTATATTATATTCCTTAACTGAGTAAAGAATTGGGATGATGGACCAAGGCATATAATGGTAGATTGGTTGTAGAGGCGAAGAGCTCAAAATGATACATTAAATAATCTTCATGACTATTTACTAACAATGGAAGAGAAATTATAAGCATCCTTGTTCACAATACAAGGAGATATCATGACCTTACATAGTTTACAATAATTTATGCTTACAATTTGAATGTCCACATTTTCAAGCATGAACCTAGCCTATAATATGATCACTCTTAGGTTTGATATGAGAGCACAGTCTATCAGTATGTAGGTGGTCTCAACTCTTATGGTTTAACTGATCCAGACTTATGTAGGAACACAACAAAATACAGAAATAAACATAAACGCAGAGATGTAGCAGGAATAAATTCTCATTTCATTAATATCAAAGAATTGTAATATGCTGACATACATAATGGAAATAACTAGCTTGGACGATGGTAGTTTATATATGAGAAGAGATGTGTTGGTTGCATGCCTCTGAACTCTGTTACAATGAGGCTCAAGGGCATTTTTATTATTTAACATCAAAGGGAAACCCTAAACAACCAAAAACCTAACCCTAGGAGATGGAACGCCAAGAGTTTGTGGGCCCTATTAGGGTTAGTTGCGCAGTCAATTTCTCAGGTTTGTAACTTGGTCATATGATCTTCGTTTAGCCCATATGATACCTTGTTAGAAATATCTCTCTGAGAAATACAAGATTTGCATCAATCCCTTTCTTATAGCTATGGGTTTGCTACGAACCTCAAAAAAATATCGTTTAGGGGGTCAAAACAACTCCTGAAGTTCAGGACCTGAAAAAACTGCTAAAAATACTAAATTGTGCTATAAACAAAAAAACTTATGAAACCGACTAGAAGTCCAGGTGAAATAGGTGGTTGGCCACCGATATCCACCTGGATCAGTCCTCCCCCCTTATGAAGCAATGGTCCTGATTGCGTGCAAAGCCTCCATGAGGTGAGGAATTTTTTATTGAACCTAGTATTTAGTGAGCCACTTGCCCTAGTGAAGGAGTTGGTCGACTTTGACAACTCTATATACTTGGATCCTCTATCGGTGAGTGTTATTGATATGTGTGTCCATGATCCTATTAGTTGTGGCATGTTCCATGCAACTTGGGTTGAGCTCTGTTGGTGTCAACTGCTCAACAGTGTCAGATGTTTGCAACAATGGGGGAAAGTATAGTCATAGTCGGTCCACATTGAATAATGGGTGTAGTCCAAGGAATGGTGGAATGTTGATCTCAAAAGAATTGTCCCCTACAACCTTGGTGATGTTTTAAGGCCCATATTGGAGCGGCTGAAGCTTGCGGTAGTCCCCAGCGAGGCACCCCTTTTACAACTGTAACCAAACTTTGTCACCCACCTAAATTTTTTGTGGCACCCCCGATGTTGGTCATGGCATTGTTTGTACTTAGCATTTTCTCTGTCCAATATGTCATGGACCTTCTGGAAGATGTGATGAATGAATTCAATGAAGTTGTTAGCTCTATCGGCTTCTGATTGTACATGAGTCGAATCTGTTGGAGTAGCTGCAAGTGGTATGGCAATATCAATGGGATATAGTGGTTGGAATCCTAGTCCCACTTGAAAGAGGTTGTGGCCAGTGGAGTTGCGGAGAGGCTTTCATCCCATGTGCATGAATGCTTTGAGTTGTACATGTGTAAGATGTGCACGATCATCATGTTGACAACCTCTATCTGGCCATCAATTTGGGGGTGGAAGGTCGTGGACTTAGTTAACTTGGTATCTAACAACAACCAGAGGCTTGACCAGAATGCACTTAGGAACCTGTTGTCCCGATCTAAGATAATGGATTGTGGGATCCCAAAATGTACCCACATTCGTTCAAAAAAGAGTTTGGCAGTGGCTTCTGCTGTGATACTCTTCTTGTAGGCCGCCAGAATGGCCATCTTGGAGAATATGTCGATGACCATGAAAACATAGTCATTGTCATGCTTAGTAGAAGGAAGGCTCGATATGTAATCCATGGAGATGGATTTCCAGGGCCGGTAAGGAGTAGGCATAGGAGTATACATGCCTTGTTTCTTAATTGTAGGTTTGGTAATGGTGCAAGAAGTGTAGGATTTTATGTACTTCCCAACATCTTGTTGAAGATTTGGCCAATAAAAATACTTCTACAACACCACCACTGTCTTTTCTACCCAAAAAGTTCCAGTGACTCGACTGTAGTGCGCGTCCCACATCATCTTGGCACACTCGCTTGAAGGAACACAGAGGTGTCCCGGGTGGCACAATAACACATCCTAGAGGTGAAAGTCTGGAACTTTCTTTCCTTCCAGGAGCATCTGATATGTGGTGTTGAATTATAGGTCACTCTTGTAAAGTTGTGGCCATTCTGAATTTTTGTGTCCACAAGAGTCGAGCACAATGGTCAACGCCATGACCAGCGGTCGACTGAGGCAGTCTACAACATTATTGGTTTTTCCCTTCTTATACTTAATTTTCAAATGGAACTGTCGTAGGTATGTGGACCATTTCTAATGGCGATCTTTCTACAACTTTCCTTGTGTCTGTATGAACTATAGGGGTCAATGATTTGTGTGGATGATCGTTTCCTTCCCCAAAATGTAATTCTTCCACTGTATGCAAACCTACACAATGGAATACATCTCTTTTCCATAGGTGGGATACTTTCGGACTGTTTCTGAAAGTGTCTAACTGTAATATGCCACTAGATGCCCCTGTTGAGTAAGAATTGCACCAATAGCATAGTAAAAGGCATCTGTCTCAATCTCAAATGGTTGTTGCAAGTCTGGTAATGTGAGCACTCGTGCGGAGTAAAAACGATGCTTCAATTTTTCAAACGCCTTCTGTTGGGATTTGGACCAATTTTTTTTTTCTTTCACTCCACCCTTGGTGACTTGACTCAAAGTCCAAGTGATATGAGAGAAACCCAACATGAACCTACATTAGAAATTGGAAAGACCCAAAAAGTTGCGGAGCTCTGTTTGAGTGGTTGGGGCTAGCCAATCTTGAATAAGTTGTATCTTGGCTGGGTCGACATGCACACCCTACTCATCAATGATGTACCCCAGATATTGAACCTAGGTCATGTCAAAAGTGATTTTTTCCAAATTGGAACACAAATTGTGTTGTTGCAGGGTTTGGAGGAGCTATCGAATATGGTGTAGGTGCTCTTCCCAACTATGACTGAAGATCAAGATTTCTTCCAAATATACTACCATGAATGAGTTGGTGAAGGGTCGCAAGATGTCATCCATCAGCCTCATGAAGGTTGTGGGGACATTCATTAACCCGAAAAGCATGACCAGCCGTTCGAAAATATCGTCCTTGGATTTGAAGGCAATCTTCCACAAATTAGAGGGTTCGATTAGTACTTGGTGGTAACCAGACTTCAAGTCAATCTTGTTGAAATATTTGGCCCCCTTGCGCTAGTTCAAATGTCATAGATCCACGAGATTGGATGCCTATTCTAGATAGTGATCTTATTCAGTGTCTGACAGTCAATACAAAGCCTCCAGATTCTGTCCTTATATACCAACACAATTAGGTTCCCATAGGGTGAGGAGCTTGGCCTGATGTGCCCTTTCTACAGTAGCTCTTAAGCCTGCATCTTGATTTCATTGTTCTCCATAATAGAGCGTGAGTAGATCGGTCCAATGGCTAGCAACGCGCCCGAGGTTAGATCAATCGAGTGCTTGACTTGACAGTGCAGGGTTACCCTTGTGGGCAAGGTGAAGATGTCCCTGTACTCCTCCACACACTTATCCATATGTTGCTACTGGCAGAGAAGCCCTGTTTGGAGGGTGTGGAAGTGGCCACAATCTTCCTCTTGTTCTGAGGGAGAATCATAAGGAAGACAAATTTCCTAGTTTGGGAAATGATCTTATTGCATTGTTTAGTAGAGATCAAAGAAAAGGCGGTAAATAACGCTACCTCTGGTATCATGTACAACTTCTGACCCAAAGTAATACTAACTGAACAAGGTTTTTATTCATATACAACCTGACATTTCCATAGGAATGGTTGACCTAATAAAAAATCATAGAATTCAAGAGGGTCAACGTCACACAATACCTCATCTGCAAAGGGCTTGATGCTATAGGGCTAGCGACATTGTGGGATGACACGAAGATCTTGCCCCTAATGAATCCACCCGATGATGTACGACTGTGGGTGTGATTTTTTCGGAAAATTCAATCTCTTGACAACCTCGATTGAGATCAAGTTCTTCTGGCTCTTACTGTCAATGATGAACTGCACTGCGAACCCTTTACCCACATTCGTGAGTGGAAGAGGTGCTCCCCCTCCTATGGATACACAGGTTCTGCCTTTTGGAGCTTGGTGGTGGCTACCATTGCAGCGGGTTATGCGTCAATGATATGCTTTCCCTTTGTCGATTCCCTTGTCAGGTTTCAACTCAGAATTAGAGCATGCATCCATTTATGAGTCTTTTAACTCGACCACCAGTGTTTTCTTTGCGCAATATTTGTTTTTGTTGTGAGTAGGAGTTTTATGGAACTCACACCATTTGTTAGTGTCCTTCTTCGCCTTCCTATTATTCTTGGCTTTCAGCTTCGAGGAGTTTCCCTGAGGGGTTTCTGCCTAACTCTTTCTTTGCTCTGTGGCTTGGGGGTACCTTTTCTCTGCTTTGGGTTCACATATCCAAAGTCTCAATTATTTTGCTTGAATTTTTGCTTAATCTTGGCAGCATAGCGATATGTTGCACCAAGCGAAGAGATGTCCAGAAACTCCATTTCCTCTTGAATGTATTTGTGCAAGCAACTGCATCACTTGAGCACCAATTTTTTTATTTTTTTTCGAATATTTGATACCCAACTTTGTGTGGAGGGTATGGGAAATATTCATCAGCTCATTCACATCTTGATCTGTTTGTTGCTGTAGTGTCGTCCATTGTATGTACTTTTCCTTGTAACTCCCCACAGGGTAATATTGTTCCTTGATGACGTCTAAAAAAGAATTCCAACTGGGTGCAGCTAAAAATAGTGAGGGTTCTCTCTCATCCATATTTTCACAGTAGGTTTCCCACCAGTCCTTGACATGGGGGGCGACTTTGAGGAGTACGAAAGTAATATTTCCCGATTGGAAAAATCATGAACCGAAAAATATCCTTCCAACATATTTAACCTTCTATCCACAACATATGCATCTATCTGGCCTTCAAATATGGGAATGTCAAAGTTGAAATGTACCTTGAAGGGAGTGGCGCCTCTAGAGTGGCTTCTGGATGAAGATGTGTCGCTTGTGGGCATTTGCTGAAGGATCCGGGCGAAGTTTTCCATCATCTCATTCCTTTGTCACTTGAGGGTTTCTTCGAGAAATATTTTGAAGGGATCTCCTGCTTCCTCATCTTTCTTTTCTTCCACCATGGGAGTTCGTCAGGGTTTACGAGGTTGGTCTTGCAAAGGTTCAACCAATTCTAGCCCTAACTCCTTATACCTCGACCTCGTTGGGAACATGCAAAGAAAAACAGAGAAAGAGAAAACGACTCTGATACCACTGATACAGACTTGTGCAGGAAAACAAAAAAATGTCATTTAGGGGGTCAAAACATCTTTGAAAGTTCAAGACCTGAAAAACTGCTAAAAATAGTAAATTGTGCTATAAACAAGGAAACTGATGAAACCAAATGGAGGTCTAGGTGGGATAGGAGGGTGGCCACCGATATCCAACTGGATCATTAACTCACAAGGGATTGTATTTTTTTTACAAAACTTGGATTTTATGGGTGGAAATTGAACTTAGGAAAACCCTTTACAGTCTTGCTTCGGTGTTCAGACTCACCTCTCACTATATATTTTTACTTTATACACTCTGAGAGAGGGTTTCCAACATTGTCTAAATGTAAGATGCAACACATATATTCATCAATAGCTACCCACATCCATCTGTTAAAGCTTGGGCACATAGGAATCATGTGTTGGAGTGGGGGACTCGAGATATGTATTTAAATTTTGCCTCCTTGCATTAAAAATTAAAGGAGAGCCAAGCTTCACCATTTACTTTGAGCATTTAACCTTGACAAGAAATGACATGAAGGGTTAAGGGCCTCTTAAAGGAAATACACATTTTCGAAGAAATCTTTATGTATTGCATAATGATTGGGAACCCAAGCTTCATTGTGAAGTTTATTTTGGTAAATGTATGGAAGTAATTAATTGTAGTATAGAGGGAATACATTGGTTGTTGCAAGAGTATGAAGCATGCAAGAAGGCGTTTAATGAACTTAGTGCCATAGAAGTGAAATTGTGATAAGAAACGATGTAGAATATGTATTGGAAAAGAATGAATGAATGTATGAAGATGAGTATCTATAGTGGAAACTTTGCTATACGATATTTTTAATACAAGTTTTTGACGAATTAAAATTTTTACAGTTCTCCCCCAAGGAGGGTTCCCAAGTGTGGGCTTTCCCCCCTCACCTTGATATGATGCTAGCTCACACAAAAGGGGTTGCGACTCCAACTATACTTGGCACATTGCATGTGCTTTTGTCACTTTATCGATCATGGCACAAAGTTGGTGCAAGGTCAAACATCATTTTCATATTGCAAGTTGCATAGGGATGTATAGGAGGACCCAACAAAATATTTCTGTCGAATTGGTAGAGCTGGAGGGAAAAACTAATAATATAGACTGAAAATTGACCATTCTAACTAGAAGATTAACTAACATCTCCTTCTCCTTGGGTAAGGCTAGTGACCAGCCAATGCAGATGCCTAGAGATTCTTCATAATAGTTATTATGACTCACTGGTTTTTTTGCTTGTAACACTAGTAGTCTTTTTTGTCTTCTCATGTCAATGTATGTCAAGGTTTAGCACAACCAACCTATTTTTATAAGTTTCTATCTACAAGATGATCTAGTTAGATGATGCCTTAGCAACCTCAAGACTTTGAACTTATGTTACAGGTCTGATTTCCCTTTGGTTAGACCAATAACAAAAAATTCCTTATTTAATGTAATGCAAAATGCCTAATTTCAGTTAATTTTTTTTTTACATTTGTATATTTCTAAAAGTATATACAAAAGTTTTTGGACATGAGAATATGCACTTTCCTTAATGGCGTGAATCAAATCTTAATAAGCCTTTCATCAACACATTTATATTTATTGAGTCGAGCCTTAGCATAGCCTTTGGGCTTGCCTCCATTCAAATTTTGAATGAGTTGGGATCCCCATTGATGGATTTGCAAACCCCTAGATGATAAATCATGTATCACTAAGAAAAATCATAATTTGAGTATCGAGCTCTATTTTGTGTCATGGTTTAACTACTTTGGAGCAATACTCCTTGTCATTAGCAAAATCGCTTTTGGCAATGGTATATCATTGGAAAATATTTTTTTGACGTGATAATACCAAGTTCTTCATGTCTCGTTGGAAGATGAGATTGTCAAGACTTCCCAAGTAAGGGACCCTTGTGTTGATACAAGTCAACACTTGCTTTTGAAAACCTGTTTGATGGCTTGAATAGCCTTTGAATGCAATCTTGTCTCCATCATGAAGTAAAACTCACAACCTTCCCTGGTTAGAATTTTTCTATGTCATTGGCTAAGTCTAGAACCACGCAGTACAAATCCTTTGTCACCCAAAAAAATGAAATCTAGCGTGATACGCCACCCTGTATCATTGAAGAAGTAAAAGTTGGAGTGTTACGTGTAGCTTGAGCACAAATAAATGGAATTGTAGAGCGATGATATCTTGTGGGTCCCTAAGAAGTTTTAAACTATGAGAAAGAAGCAAGACCCTAACCTTGGAAATGTACCTAGAGGAACATATTTCATTACAAACATAATCAATTTTAGGCCTTACTCCAAGATTAAAAGATACTTTCAACTTAAAGAATATTTGCAAAAGAACCAATGTCCATTTTCACCATCATAGAGGCTACTTTTAATGGGGTCATGTGCCTTTTAGTAACACTTAGACTCACCACTCTCCATGAAATCAAATACTACCCCCAATTAACATTTAACTTCTTAATGAACATTGTAAAAAGGTACAAAGTATGTAAGATGATATTGTAGAATATTGGAAATTTATAAAGTTTTTTTTGTTGTGCAACACTCTACAACCAGTAATGTTGTAAAATGTTATGTAATATATTGTAATATTATGTAATTACATTATTTAAAAAAATAATAATTAAATTAAAATTAAAAAATTTAACAATTAGCAAGATAAATTTCAGTTAAAGTCATTTGATGGGTTTATCGATAGTGGTTTACAAGCCCATGGTATTTTCTCGTTGTATTTGTTACGATGAAGCCTATTTAAAGGCTTGAGGAAATCCATTATGGAATGCAAGAGTACCAACTTATATCCATCTTAACTCTGAACTTGATTCCTCTCGGGGCTTGGTAGATCCAAATTTAAGATGGATCTATGTTGATATTTTTGTGGTATTCTTTAGTTTCTTTAGAGATGGATATTTTTTTTTTTTTTTTTTTTTAATAATAAATAGCTATATTTAAGTTTATGTTAATTAAGTCTAATTTAAATGGTTAGGAGGAGTGATTGTTATAATTTTTCATCTAAATTCAATTCATGCACAAGTTGAGCTCTCAAAAGGTATACTATTATAATGGTTTCAAGAGCATTTACTCACTTTAAATTCTTAAAAAAAATGTATCATCCAAAAATTTGGGAAAATACATATATTTTTAAAATTATTTATATGATATAAATATATATTTTCAATATTATAATTAAATTATTTGCAAACAAAATTTGTCTTATATAAATAAATTATTTTAAAAATAAAAAAGAAAATCTCAAATAATCTCAACAAAATAAACATTTTAATTAAAAATTATAAACTTAAATTGAATAAATAATATACTTAATAGGCCTCCTGTAGCCCCAAGCGTTAGCTCAACTGGTTGGGTTCTCATAGTTAAAGCACCTTGCTAATGGGAGGTCATTGGGTCAATTATTCTTGACGCTCTTAAGGTTAGGATGTGCTAATGAGTTGGCAGGAAGTGATCCTTACTCGTGGATCTGCCCATACAATTTTCGTGGATGTAACAAGCACTGATCTCTAGTGTCTATGTACCACACATAAAAAAAAAAAGGAAAAAAAAAAAGAAAAAAAGAAAAAAGAAAAAAAAAAGGCCTCCTCATCTAAGATTTGTCAATTCTTAAATAAAGAAGGCACGCCAAAGTTTGATATTGAATGTATATTACACAAAATAAATAAAAGAATAATTTTTTTGTAAAGTATATAATTTAAATCGTTTGTATGGTTAGTGTTAAAGTGAAGAGGATATTGCATAATGTAATTTTCTATTTTAAGTTTTGTTTGGGCAGGTTTGCTCCCCCGAGGCAGCCTAGAAACCGTGTAACTAAGGCTAGGATTGGCTAAGCGCAGCTTGCCAACCTAGCCTATTGCGTATGTAACTTCTATGTTTTCGAATTAATAAAATAGCCTAACTTACCAAAAAAAAAGTGAAGAGGATATTACAGTAGTATTCAAACGGGTTATATTTAATGGTTAGAAGTTAGGAGATGCTCACCATTGAATAAGGTTTAATTTTTAAAGTCATTTATTTTAGAGGTTATTGAAATATTTTTAGGTAGTTGTTGAAGATATTATATTAATGGTAAAATAAATAAAACCCATCTTATATACGTATTTCTCTGAAAATCCAAATTATGTTAGTGAAATTGAATTTTGAGGGTTATCTTTTGTAAGTTTCTCATGGTAATTGAAACAATACACACAAAAATCAATTCATATTAAGGGTGGGTGTGATCCACACTTAAAATAAATAAATAAAATATTCTAGCATCAATTTAAGGGTTGGGGTGGCCCACACTGCAATAAAATGAAGATAAAAATGTAGCATTAATTCAATCATTAACCCCCTCGAAAAAATTAAGAGACTATTATAACATACTTGAATTTGAGACTTGCATTTCAAAATTAATATTTAAATCACTGAAGTTTATGATATGTATTTTATTTGTAAACAAATTTTATTTCAAACTTATTATTATTATTATTATTATTATTATTATTATTATTTTGTGACTAGGATGAGCCTCGGTCAGGGGCATCCTATTTATTAGATGAAAGAAGAATGATCAACCCATATTGGGATGCTATCACCAGGATTGTGTGATGCTCGGTCAAGCGCCCCTTGGGAAAGTTTAACTCCCCCAAAGTGGCTTCCATCCTCAACCCCTCCCCATGAGGTTTGAACCCGAGACTTGACAACGAATAAACCTCACTCAAACCAACTAGTCTACACCTTCTAGGCCATTTCAAAATTATTAATATTTTTTTTTATTAAGTTCAGAGGAAAATTTTATTAGCATATCATATAATGAATACTCACAATTTGTTTAATTTAAGAGTTTGAAAGACCATTTTTTTTCCTGACCTATCCTATCCATGGCTAGCTTTTAGCTAATTTTTTTATCCAAAACAAAAAATTTAAAATTAAATAGTGTTCCAAATGTAAAAATATTGCAAAATAAATCTCCAATCTTAATGCCTTTTGTGTCTATGCCTAACTGTTATCTTATTTTTTCTTCAAAAAAGGCACCTTCTTTTTCTTGAATATCATTAAAAACAATAATATTTAATTCAAAAGGGGTTGTGGAGGACTAGTATATTTGGGTTATTGAAGATGTTGTGATGGTTTTTTGCCAAAGGAGGTTGTAATACTATCTAGAGTTCTTCCAAATCACTTCTTTAACTCATTAGTTTCACCCTCTTGTCTTTGAATCAAATCCTGATGGTCAATGATGATCTCCATTGTTTGAGTGAGTTATCCTGAACAATCCCCATAAGGGACGAGGGGAAACGTCTCAACTAAGTGACGACACCATAAATAACCTATCATTACTCCAGGTACCCATAAAACTATTCTCTTGTTATCGATGCATGTTGTATTGTCACCCAACCTCAAACGATGTGGTGTTATTCCTGACATCATGGAATCAAACACTTTCACAGATTTCTATTTATAATCAAGGTTCTTGTGGCCTACTTGGTGGCTAAGTTTGTTGTTGAGTATGCTTCAAAGTTCAATTCTTGGAGGATGTGGAATGCCTTATAATCTTTAATGGTTTTAGACCCAATTTGAACTTCTTCTTCTTCCTTTTTTTGTATATGTTGGAACTAAATATCATTTATCATTGAAGAAGTAAAAATTGGAGCATTGCATGTAGTTAGAGAGAAAATAAATGGAATTTTAAAGCGATGATATCTTGTTTGTCCCCAAGAAGTTTTAAACTTTGAGAAAAAATTAAGATGCCCACCTTATAATGCACTGAGAGGAACATGATTCGTTACATACATAATAAGTTTTAGGTCTTCCTCCAAGACCAAAAGACACTTTCAATTTAAAGGGTATTTTCAAATGAACCGATATCCATTTTGGTCATAATAGATGTTGATTTTAATAGAGTCATGTGCTTTTTGGTAACATTTATCCTTAATTTTATGCATGAAACCAAATATTAGTCGCAATTAACATTTAATTTCTTAATGAACATTATAGAAAAGTAAAAAGTATCTAATATGATAGTCTGGAATGTTGGAAATTTATAAACATTTTTTTGCATGATAATAAATAAAGTTGTGGTATTCTTTAGTCTATGTAAAGATGGATGCTTTTATATGGTTCGATTTAGTTTCTATTTTTTAAATAAATAGATACATTTAAATTTATGTTAATTTGGTTTAGTTTAAATGTTTAGGTGGAATATGTTGTGAAACCAGCTCAAAAAATAGAAGAAAGAGAGATCAACGCCTTAGAAATCAACCACTTCGAGGGGGCAACCTCCAATACATTACATAAATGAACAATTATTGGATGATACAAATGACAAAACCTCATTCTATATATAGGAGTCTATGGTGCCACAATGAAATCCTAGTGGGGCCACAATGTAATCCTAGCCGACCTAACAATAATAATTTAAGGGCACAATAATAACAATATGGGGGTTACATGGGTACAACAATAACAATAAGGGGGTTACACTAACAACAATAAGGGACTATACTAGTAATATAGGGACCTAACAAGCTCATCTCCTTCAAAAAAGTGTTGTCCTCAACGCTTGAGTAGCTTCGGGTGCTTTTGTATAAAATTCTCATCCTCCCATGTAGAATCTTCAGTGGGTAAGTTCTTCCATTTGATGAGATACTCTGAAATTGATTGATTTTGTAGTTGTCGAGTTCTTGTTTCCGTTACTGCTTCAGGTTCCAATATGGTTTTTCCTTCCTCATCAAGTTCTAGCAATATTGTTTGAACTGGAAGTTTGTCCCCTATAACCTTTTTTAAGCATGAAACATGGAAAACTGGATGTACTCGTGAAGAAGCAGAAAGCTCCAATTTGTATGCCATAGTACCAATCTTTTGCAAAACCTTGTAAGGACCATATTACTTTGGCGATAATTTATTATCCTTCTTATCTTGCTTGAGGGACATTTGTTTGTATGGTTGTAGCCGTAAAATTACCCATTCTCCAACATCAAAACTTCTCTCACTGCGATGTTGATCTTCCTGTTGTTTCATTCGATTTTGTGCCAAATTTAGGTTATCCTTTAAGAGTTGGAGAACTTCTTGTTGATGCTCGATGTGATCCTCCACTGCTTGAACCCTAGAGTTTTTACTTAAAGAAGATGTGATGGATGGTGGATGATATCCATAAAATGCCATAAATGGGGTCATTTTTGCTGCAGTATGGAAGGAAGTGTTATACCACCATTCAACGAAAGGTAACCACTTGACCCATTGTGCTTGCTTATCAGATACAAAACAATGAAGATATCCTTCCAAACATTTATTCACTATCTCTGTTTGACCATCGGATTGAGGATGATAAGATGAGTTATGAGCTAGTTGAGTACCCAAACAAGAAAATAAATCCGTCCAAAAATTTCCTGTAAAAATGGGATCTCTGTCACTTACAATAATCTTCGGGTTTCCATGTAGCTTTTGAATTGTTTCCATAAATGCAGTAGCAACTGTACTCGCTTTAAATGGATGAGATAATGCACAAAAGTGTGCATACTTGGTAAGTCTATCAACTACCACCATGATGACACTCATTCCTTCGGACTTAGGTAAACCTGTGATAAAATCCATTGAAATCTCCTCCCAACGTTGACTTGGAATGGATAAAGGTTGTAGAAGACCCGGGATCTTAATTGTCTCAACTTTATTCTGCTGGCAAATCAAACATTCTACCACAAACTTTTGAATATCAGATTTAAGGCCATCCCAAAAAAATTCTTTCTTCACCCTGTGGTAAGTTTTTAAAAATCCTGAGTGTCCTTCTAAAGGAGAAGTGTGCAATTCCAGAAGAATCTTTTGTTTTAGTTGGGAATTCTTACAAAGATATAAGCGATCTTTGTACCATAAGGAATCATTTTTCCAACTAAATTTATCAGATGTACTAGGATCTTGTTGCAACTTTTGAATGAGTGTCCATACATCTTTGTCCTTCTTCCATTCATCTCTTGCTTCGGTTATCCAATCTGGTTGGATAATAGAAATGGCACAAAGCAATGTTTCCACCTCTTCATTCTTTCTTGAGAGTGCATCTACAACAACATTAAGCTTTCCTTTTTTGTAGATTATTTCAAAGTCATAACCCAACATCTTTGTGACCCATTTTTGATGCTCTTCTGAAGATAGTCTTTGTTCCAAAAAGTGTTTAAGACTATCATGATCAGTTTTTACCTTGAAGTGTCTTCCCATTAGGTAAGTTCGCCATTTCTTTAGTGCATGCAGTATTGCTAACATTTCCTTCTCATAAATAGGTTTCTGTAAATACTTTCCTTTGATTGAATGACTTTCAAAAGCAATGGGTCTTCCTTCCTGCATTAAAACTGCACCAATTCCATTTCCTGAGGCATCACATTCCACAATAAAGGTTTTTGTGAAGTCTGGTGTAGCTAAGACCGGTGCTAGGCACATTGCCTCTTTAAGACGTTCAAAGGCCTTAGCTGCTTCAGGAGTCCATGAAAATGCATCTTTCTTCAATAATGTTGTTAGAGGTGCTGCTATTCTCCCATAATTCTTAACAAACTTGCGATAATACCCTGTTAACCCGAGAAATCTGCGCAATTGCTTTATGGTTGTGGGGACTTTCCATTCCTTAATGGCTTTAATTTTGTTAGGGTCTACCTTAACACCCTCGTGAGATACAATATGACCCAGATATTCCACCTTTTGTACTCCAAAGAAACATTTGGATGTTTTTTCATATAATTGTTTCTCTTGCAATAGTTTGAGCACCCCGTCAACATGTTCAACATGATCCTTCCAAGACCTGCTGTAGATTAGTATATCATCAAAAAATACTAGCACAAATTTTCTAAGGAAGGGTTTGAAAATGGAATTCATCAACCCTGAAATGTAGAAGGTGCATTGGTAAGGCCAAAAGGCATGACCAAAAATTCATAATGACCCTCATGAGTTCGAAATGCTGTTTTTGGAATATCTTCAGTCTTCATTCTAATTTGATGATATCCCGAACGAAGATCCAACTTGGTAAAATAAATTGCTCCATGTAATTCATCCAATAATTCATCAATCACAGGAATGGGAAATTTATCTTTAATGGTGAGTTTATTGAGCTCCCTATAATCCGGACACATTCACCATGATCCATCCTTCTTGTGTACCAATACTACAGGAGCAGAGAAAGAACTTTGACTAGGTTGAATTATACCCGCCTCTAACATTTTTGCAATCATACATTCAATTTCGCTCTTTTGGAAGTAAGGATATCTATAAGGCCGGATGTTTGGAGGAACACTTCCTAGAATCAAATGAATAGCATGATCATGATCACGAATAGGTGGGATTCCTTTGGGAGTTTCAAACACCTTGGAATGATTGTCCAAGACTTGTTGGAGATCTGCAGAAATAGATGATTTTGATGTTGGAACTTCTAGTGAGCATAATTGTGCAATTATGCCTCGTTGTTATTTCTTTAAAAGCTTTGTCATGACATTAGAGCTTATTATCTTTCCTGGCTTCCCGTCAAGACCCGTAAATCCTCCATGGGACAGAGGGCGATCCCTACTAGCCCGTGCCAGGGTCTAGCAACAACAAACAATGCTATGACGCAAGCTCCTAGTTACGAATGAAAGATTTGGGATAGAAACCTACCTGGATTCCAACGCTCTGATCTGAAGAAGAAGAAGCGTCCCCGTCCTTCAGCCCTGGCAGATCACAATCCTTCCACGATCTCCGCGGATGAACACCTGCACACAGAAGAAATGAACAGATACAAGTATAGGAACCAGCATACGTAACTAAACATCGGTCAGAAAAGATATTACTCGCATTAACATGATGGAAAACGGAGTGGAACCATAATCATAGTCATCTATTGAAATGATAAACGAATAGAAGTTACAACCAAGTTCTGACGTTGCAGCCTCCTTCGAGCGGGTCTCCGGTCGTCCACGTCTCGCAAAGCTCGCCAAGGGAAAGGGAAACCTCTCCAGAGTCTTGTAACAATGGTCTCCTCGCTTGAATGGGCCTTAAGGGAAAGAAGGGATTCTTTACAACACAAAGGCACTTGGGAATAGGGAGATGCAAAGCTTCAGCACTTCAAGACTATCAGCCCTTCAGCCCTTTCATCAATGGATGAAGGCTATATTTATAGAGGAGAGGAGGAGGTTGGGATCCCTACAATAGTGGAAGGGAGGCCTTATCCTTTTGGAGGTTCCCCATAAGGTGGAAACAAGAGGCCAAAGGAGGAAGGCCGTGGTTATTCAGGCGAAACCACTCCTGATGACTCATCCACGAAGTTGTTGTAATCGAAACTTCGCCTCTTTTTTTTAAAAACTTTCCATAAACAGAGTGGCGCGGGTACAACACTGGGACAGAGCGCCAATTGGCGCGGGCTCAGTGTTAATTTTCCCCCATTGGCGCGAGTACATAACGGGCTACCAGCGCCAATGCAAAATCATGTGTTTTTAGGGGTCTGCTCAGGAAATGATAAACAAGAGAAATGTTGTCCTCATGGAAAGGGATGCAATGAAGGTATTTTCAAGGCTTGACATTGCTCACAGGTCACATAATGGGTCCTCCATTGTGCGGGACGGGGAATGGTACGGACGGTGACAAATTACTGTGTAACACCTCGCGATACTCCCCGGCCCGATTTTCCTTCCAAAAAAAAAATTTCAAGAAAAGTTCTTGAAAATTAAAAGCTACTGTCCCCAAAGATTGTAACCATTGTACTCCTAGTACCACATCAGCACCTCCCATAGGAATTGAAAGCATTGGAATATTCAAGACATATTCCCCCATGGTTAGCTTGATATTATGGCATTTTCCAGAGAAATTTATAGTTCCTCCATTTGCAACCATCACTTGACATTCTGGTGCTGGGTATAGGAAACAATTCAATTCCTTGGCTACCTTACAATGAATAAAATTATGGGTGCTACCTGAATCAATCAACACTATTATCTTTTTCTTCTTGATATGTCCTTCTATCTTGAGAGTTTGAGGAGTGGTAATTCCTGCCAGTGCATTACACGATATGGTCGGATTCATTTCTTCCTCTTCTAGGGGTGGTTCCCGGTGTATATCCTCTTCTTGTTCATTTTCTTCTTCTTCTTCACAATCTATGTAAAATAATTTCTTCTCAGCACACTTATGACCTTTAGTGTATTTGCTATCAC